>JASSUY010012256.1:0-12646 GCA_032466535.1 Forpus xanthops
CAAACTTAAACAGGGGAAGTTTAGATTGGATCTGAGGAAGAAGTTCTTTACTGTGCAGGTGGTGAGGCACTGGAATGGGCTGCCCAGGGAAGCTGTGAATGCTTCATCCCTGGTGATGTTCAAGGCCAGGTTGGACATAGCCTTGGGTGACATGGTTTAGTGTGAGGTGTCCCTGCCCCTGGCAGGGGAGTTGGAACTGAATGATCTTCATGTCCTTTCCAACCCTAACTATTCTATTCTATGAACTTAGGAAGAGCTGTGCTTGCCGCCTCAGCCTGGCAGCCAGGCAGGCATGCAGAAGAGCACTCTGGTATTAATTGACTCATCCTGCCAAGAGCAGATATTGATTTGCCTTTACAGGACTTCGATGAGGCTTGATTACGATTCCACAGAGGTAAGAAGGTTTCCTGCCCTCAGAAGACTGGAGCAGGCATAATTATGAAATAATTGTGCTTGTTTTCTTCTAAAGTAGTATTTTATTATTTGATGAATCTCTTGTTTGCACGGAGTCAACAGCCCGACTCCACAAATCACTTCTTTGCTGTCATGCCTTGATTTATAGTTCTCCCTAAAATTTGTAGAGGGTGGGTTTTCTTCCCAACATAGGCATTCAAGTCACTGCAGAAGTAGGTCACAGCAGCTGCGTGCAGATGTTCCCTTGTCCCTCTCGCTCCAGCTCTCCATTGGTACATGGGCTGATGCTCCATTTGTGCTGATGACCCAAGGCAGCACTCGTGGAAGGTGAACCAACCTCATAAATCTTTCACCGGGATCCCGCTGTGTGCTAAAGGCTTAGACATAGTTTGGAATATTAATTAAAGACAGTTAAGTGGCTTTTTTTTTATGAACCATGTCCTTAGTGTCTCCTTGTTCTGTATTTGCCTTGCATGGTCCGGTGGGTTTGGGGTAGTGTTGCTGGAGCAGTGCTGACTAAAGAGTGGTAATGGAGGTGTCCTCTCCTACTACCCTGCTCCATTGGAACCTGCCATGGAGCTGGGGGAGAGTATTTACTTGCGTGGAGAAGGGAGGCAAAACCAGGGTAGAAGAGCAGAAAGCCAAGGAGGGAGCTGGGCTGGCAACTGCTGTGAGTGCGAGGAGGGTCAGATGTGTTGGAGAGATTTACACCGCTGTTTCCTCAGCACTAACAGTTTTCCCTTAGGAGGTTTTTATGGAGAGGTGCAAAGAGCTGTTAAGTCATTAGTGCAGTTTCACATTGTGGCAGCATTATTCCTTGTTATCTCCTCTTTATAGCTTCTCTTTCTCACCAGAAGCTACTGACCCAATAAACGTTTGTCCTGACTGTATTATCTGCATCCCAAATGCTTACCTTGTCCTTTTGCATGTAACTTCAGGACACCACAGCACCTTCTTCTGCCTAATAAGGAGAGTCTGGGCTTCAATCACCAACCAGTGCTGCTTGCATGTGCCTGACCTTGGGTAAGGACTGGGGAAATTTCCCCCCAGAAAAGCACTTTTATTCCTTCAGCTTTTAAACCCATGATATCCAAGAGGCATCCTTGATGCAGGAGCTTCTAAAGCCCCCTCCCTGCTTCACAGCAGCAGCTCTTTGCCTTCCTTTTTTCTATTCCATTAACTCAGTGGTTTGCAGCCAACACTCCTGTTAATTAGGTGCTAATTTATTATTCCAGCCAGCTGTTATTGCTGTGTAACATCCCCACCCTGGCTCAGGTCTGGGTTATGGGTATGCTTCCAGCTATGGATCACTATGGACTGGGTGACCGGCACCACCAGTGTAGCACCTGAGAGATGCACCAAGGCCATGAAAGGGGAAAATGAGGTCCCAGGGTTTCCTTTCCCAGCTGAGCATCACACCAGTGCATGGACCCTTTCCAGGTAAACCATCCCCATGGTCAGCAACAGGACCTACTTTCGGAGGGATTTATGCCTTGTCAGTTGATTTGAAAGAGATGAGCACTAAGTGAAGCACATGCCATCCCTCTCCCATGTGGACCCCTTTGTGTCCAGTAAAGCTGGCAGTGTCAGAATGGGGGACACTGGACACGGTTTTTCACTCTATTCTTATGATGTTTTTTCTTTATATTCATAAAAGATTTTTTTGCTTGAAAATCAAGCTAGTAAAAGCACCTCAAAGAGAGGAGTTATTTCCCAGCTGGCTCTTGTTAGTGCATCTCATAGTTACCAAACCCAGTGTTTCTCTAGCTCCCTGCCCTTGCTCCAGTTCATTAATTAGCGATATTAATTGGTTGTATTGATTACAAGCTGATACTTATAAAAGGAGGGTGAGTGCAAGAATGAGCTTCATAAGCTCTCTGTGGTGTGAGCTGTGGGGCTGTTCTGGAGAGGTGTGTTACCTGCCTGGTAATGAATGCAGTTGATGCCTCATGCAATCTGAAGGTGAAATACTGGTTTTAATGGTGTGTGGGTGAGCAGGGATGGGGCTGGTGTGCTGGTGTCTTCCAGCTCAGTGGATGTCATCGTTCCTTCTTACCATTGTGTTGAGGACATTGCTGTTGCTCAGCATCCCAGTGTGCTGCAATGCTCTGGAGGCTTTGCCTGTGTTGGTGCAAAGCAGCATGCCATGGTGAGCTCTTGGGTGGCTAGAGGGCTCTGCAGGAGCTGGTGAGTCCCTGACTCCGCGTAACTGCTCCAGAAGATGTCTGTGTGTCTCCTTCTAAGCTATATCAGATAAAGAGTGTGCATCAGCCCTGATTTCCTGCCCTAATTTAAAGAGCAGATCTCTTGCTGCCCACCCAGAGGTCTCCAGCTCAGTCCCTGGTTCCTTAGTCAAAGCAGCAGCCTCTCTGCAACACTGCAGTGTTGAGAACGTGTTGTCTGGTGGCATCAGTCCTGTCACTTGAGGACATTAACACAGTGGCATCAAGCCCCAGAGAGACTCGGCTTTAGCAAGGTGGCTGAGGTCATTTGTAGAGCCAGACGTGCTAAGGCTTTAAGACAGGCTGGCACTTGACGTGAAGGTATGAGGATGTGTTGTGTACTTGAGGCTTTCTTTCAGATCTTTTGCATATAATACAGTCAAGAGACTCCTTGAGGTCAATGAGAGCAAAGCATTGCCATCAAGGAGGAGAGCTCATCTCTTTGGGGATGAGTGTGTGGAGAGGAAGGACACAATTTGGTGGCAGAAAAGGCTGAAGCTGCAGATTAGCAATAGGTGGTTTGACAGAGGAACTGGAGTCAGTAATCTGTGTTTGCTCACGCTGTGGTCACTTGGCTCCCCTGTGGTGCTATGAGCCTCATAGGAGCAGGTGAACATCCTTTGCAATTCATATAGCAACAGCTTCCAAGATGTCAGCCAAGCAGGGAGCTGTGGAAGAAGGAGTTTGGGCACAGCTCCCTGCTGGGCTCCTGCAGGGCAGTGTCATGGTGGGCAATCACACAGCCCATACTCATATAAACTTACTGAATCCCAAGGATGCTTAGAGATCAAGTAGTGGCAGTGTAATTGGGGAATCTGTACATTTGGGATTTGCCAGGCGTTGTCAGCTCTTGCAGAATACTGAGCTGGTTGATGATTTTCCTTTTCCCTCTCCTTTGTTTTTAAACTGGAAGTGTCACTAAATATTACTGGAATATTTTGGACTGGATGAGCCGTCAAAGCAGGACTGTAGGGTCCAGTCCCATTTGGAGCATGGGCTCTCCTATCATTTCTCCTTTCCTACCATGGGAAGCTGACCCATTCCTGCCATGTTTATAGCTTTCCATGGTACAGTTGCCCTCAGGAGCTCAGTGCAGAAGCAGCCAAGTTAGTGGTGAGATGGTGCTGCTCGCACCCATAAGGCAGGAGAAACACACTTGGTTGAAAACACAGTGCTGGGCAATCCCAAGGAGTGCTTGTGCTTAGAATCATGGAATGGTTTGGGTTGGAAAGGACCTTAAAGCCCATCCAGTTCCAACCCCTGCCACAGGCAGGGACACCTTCCATAGAGCAGCTTGCTCCAAGCCCCTGTGTCCAACCTGGCCTTGAGCACTGCCAGGGATGCTCTGCACTGGGCCCTTGGGGCATCTTGAGGATGGAGCTGGGGCATCCAGGGCAGCAGCTCTGGGCTGTCTCAGCCCCCACTTCCATTAGTGCTGTGTTTATCCAGTGCAGGTGCCAGAAGCCTGTTTATACTGAGTGTGAGGGAGAATCACTGTCAAATGACCAAATTACCTCCAATGGCCAGAGCACGCTGAATATAGCACACAGCAGGGGACAAGTGTTAACTACCAACCTGGCTCTGCCTGCACATTAACACGAGCAGGAGCCAGCTCAATATTTACTCTGTGCTCCCAGGATCTGAGTGCTTTCCCCAGGGCAGGATTAGATTGCCCAGCTCCTGCTCAGCACCCCTTGCAGGAGGGACCCACAAATGTACCTCTAAGACTGATAAACCTGTGCAATTGCTGACTGTCTGAAGGGCCGATAATGCGTGTAGACAAAAGAACTGTGCAAAGAACAGTTTTTCATCTCTTGCTCTTCCCTGTGAGGGTGCTGAGGCGCTGGCACAGGGTGCCCAAAGGAGCTTTGGCTGCCCCATCCCTGGCAGTGTTCAAGGCCAGGTTGGACACAGGGGCTTGGAGCAACCTGCTCCAGTGGAAGGGGTTGGAACTGGAGGAGCTTTAAGGTCCCTCCAAGCCAAACCAAGCTGGGGTTCTTTGATTCTATGTGCACATGGAAATATCCTGGTGAGGCTTGAAGAGCTGTATTAAGAGCTAAAAAAACCCTCTAATTTTGCAGTATCATTTAGCTGATGAAATGTAAAGATGCACTGGGCTGATTAGTGATTCTCCTAATGTAATTAATGCCTCTGTTCTTTCATACATGCAGAGCTGGAGGTCGAGCTGAGCGCTGAGTGAAAATCTGCCCTGAATGTGCAGTTCAGTGAGCTCCAAGTTATTGCTCCCTAGTTATGATTCCTGCAGTAATTCCAAATTAAAGTTGATATCCTTGTAAACGAAAAGCAGGGCATGCTTATGAATTGCAGGGGCTGGGGAATTTGCTTGCAGGATGTGAATGTTAATGCAGCCGAACCACCGCGGGCTGGGCAGGGGAGGACTGACAGCAGAGAATGCATTGGTGGGTGTCACTTCTTCCATGTGCAGGGCGGGTGGAAGAGCCAGTCTGAAGACGTCTCCACTTCTCTGGCTGCTGCATATAATGTAGTTCACCCAGCTTCATGTAGTTCTGTTACATCATCTTCTGAGCTCAGCCATCATAAACCATTAACGCAGTTCCTAGTCTGAAACCGGAGGTGAGCTCAGCTTTGCATGCAACGTGATTCTGGCACACCTTACGTGAAACTTTTCTCCTTTTCTTCATTTTCTTCCTCCCCCATTACTAACAGGCATCGCGTTATCAAAACAGTAGCGACACTGGATTTGCTGCCATTGGTTTACCATAGATAACAGCATGGAATGTTCTTTCCGTTTTGATTCAATAGTGCATGACAAGGGAATCCAATTTGTTCAGATTTAGATGACATGCCTCCAATTATGTAATTCCATTAGGAGGTGCCTGCAGCCAAGTCTGTGCTCACAGTCTCAGCAGACATAACTCTAATGGGACGTGTTGCAGTATCGCTGTGTGCTGAGCACAACTTTGATAGAGAGCATGACCTGTCTCTCCCAGTTGTGTTTGTGGGAATGGGGAAGATGAAAAATGGCCTCGTTATACTTAGGGCTCTAATCTGGCTATAAGTTATGTCACTGCAGGAACAAAGCTTTGCAATGAAAGGTGAATTTGTAATGGCTATAGATTTTATGTATTCAAAATCAGACAGTAAATGCAGCACTTTGAATATGATCTTGTGTTCAATTCTATAAACGGAAGATATATTGGTTGCAGTTCTTCCTCTTGAACACCATCTCAGATTCCCATGTATTTGGGAATGTTGGATATTTATGAGAATATAAAGCAGTGATGAAAACATAAGACTAAATCTTAGCACAGTTACAACTTGCTTTAAATTATTAATCTTTAGGAAGCACGATAAAAACTTCTGCTATGCAAATTCCACAGGGCTGGGGTTGGCACACATAGCACACATACACATTACCATAGAGCTATCTAAATGATGCCTTTGAAATAACTGGGTAATGGTGATGCAGACTTACAGTTCCTGCAGGCAGGAAGAGGCCGTTCTAGTGGCAGATCTGTCTCTCCAAGAAGCGGGATGTAGCATCACTCAGCTATAAAGCTGTTTAGATGAATTTAGCATCAGTTGCAAACCAGAAGATTTCTGTACCTTTAGGTAGCATGGACAGGGCTCAGCTGCGTCCAGCTCTCCAGATATGTGCTTTTGGTGGAGGATGCTCAGACCTGTAGAAACTGCAGAAATCAGAATGCATTTAGTAGCTATGAAGAGGTCAAAGCTCTGACAACCTTGCTCAGTCTTGCCTTGACTGGTTTGGACCTGCAGGCAAGGCCATTGCACATAGCTGGGATGTGAGCTGTACAACCGGCCTCTGTTGGCCAGTACTAACAAAGATAGTAAATACTAGACAGATAGTGTGCAAGTACATAGCTTTTATTAAGAAAAGCACTCCCTGGTCTTCGCTCTGGGAAAGCATGAGTGATAGGGTCTCTCCCTTAAGTCTTTTCCAGTTCTCACATGAATATATGGAAAAATTCAGTAATATTCTAGGTTAGAAAATGGGCATGCATATATATACATATATCTTTAAAATCTATATTCTCTAGCTTTCTTTCCCCTTATTTATGTCGAGAGGAAGCCAGCAAACGATTTCAGAGTATGATGCATCCAATATCATCTTTCACATAAACAGAAAAAAATACGCTTCCTCCATTGATGTGATGAGACCAGGGTGCATTTAAGTGTCTAAAGACAGTATCATTTTGTTTAAAATAATGGGAAGAGAAGCCCAGTCTCAATAGGTTGACATGATTTATGGGGGTGCTGCTGTTTTAATGACAGGATGGCAGAGATGTAGTAAAGATGCTGCTGCTATACCCGAGCCCTAGCCCAGGTCACCACTGTTGGGAGCCCATGCTGCTCCTGTCCCTGTCCTGCTCGGATGTGGTGCCAGGAGACCCTGCTCAGGTGGCATTCGGTTGTGTGTTAATGCAGCCCCTTGGTAGCTGGCTCAGCCTGCAGGTACAACAGAGTGCATCAACCTCAGGTTCAACACGCAGTGTAATTTCGTGGGAATGAATTGTTCAGATAAATTGGGCAGAGCATAGTTTCTCGATGTGCTCAATGGGAAGAGGCACTGCTGCCTGGGGTTTATTGGATTTCGTGCAATCTGGGGAGGAATTGGATTGTTTTAGATGAACTCCTCTAGGGATGGACACTGAGGAGGAGGCTGCAGTTGATTTTCAGGTTTATTTATCGCAGCAGCCCAGCTGCTGGTGTGACTGAGAGCAGACCCTGCGCCTCTGCAACGCACTTCATGCTCTGGAGCACCCCTTTGCTGAGCTCAAATGAGAAAGCATTGATCTGCTGCAAACCAGGCTGCGTACCCCAGCAGCCGGCTGATGCTTTGGCTTCTCTCCCTGCTATCCAAATACCAGGCAGGTTTCCTTTGTGTTCAGGGGCTCGCTGGAAAGGGTTTGTGAAGGCACCCATGCTCCCCAAGGCAAGCTCTGCCCTTGGACCTCGCCAGCTCTATAAGCCCCTGTTTGGCTCCCTGTAGGTTCCCCAGAGGGGCTCAGAGGACCATTGTGGGTCTCACCATCCTCACCTCTGGGTGCCACCGTGTTGCTGGATTGAGTGACAGCAAGCAAATCTGCATGCAAGAGCCAGAGTCCACATGGCAAAAGCTTTACTGTCCAGCAAGGCGAGCCAAGCATCACTGGCTGCCTGCAAAGCTGGCGCCAGCCCCCCCACCTCTGAGGATTGACTCCTACACATGTTTCAAAGCAAAATGGGAAAAGTCTGGGGTCCAAAGGGGCTGTGCCTTGGCCCTTGCAGCATCTTCCCTTGTCTGTCTTTGCAGGAATACTTTGACAGGTAGTGACATGTGATCATTTATATGTAAGGACATGCAGTGATAGGACAAGGGGGAATGGCTTCAAGCTCAAAGAATGGAAACTCAGATTAGACATGAAGAAGATCTTCTCTGTGAGGCGCTGGCACAGGGTGCCCAGAGAAGCTGTGGCTGCCCCATCCCTGCAGTGTTCAAGGCCAGGTTGGACACAGGGCTTGGAGCAAGCTGCTCTATGGAAGGCGTCCCTGCCCGTGGCAGGGGTTGTAGCTGGAGGAGGTCCCTTCCAACACAAACCGGGCTGGGATTCTGTTATATGACATCCCAGTGGTGTCTGCACAAGGGTGAATCGTGAGCTGAGCTGGTGTTACCACCATGTCCTCACAGCCCTCGCTGGAAGCCCGCCTGGTGCTGATGCTGGGAGAAGAGGGTTATTACTCAGTGCTAGGAGTGGTGAGAGGAAACATTCAGCCCATTACATTCTGGGACACCTTCCTGGAAAGCGTTTCCTTGCAGTAATTACAGCACTGATGCCATAAGCCCCGACAGCAGCTTCCTGTTGCAGTGCTGGAGATGAATGGAGCAGAGCATCAGCAAAGCTCCCTGAGGTTCAGTTTGGCCATAGCCTGTTAACTCAGAAGCCTGTACATCGCGGGCACCATGTGCTCCTCAGCCTGATGTGGCCACACACAGCAGGATGCCAGCCCAAAGCTCACCATGTTCACTTCTGGAACTCCAGGGATGCCCCTGCATCGGAGTCACCCAGAAGGGACCGATCGCTGCTCGGGTCAGGCTGGGAATCAGTTGTATTGGGCACTACTGCTGGTCAGTGTTTGTTTTCCTTTCCCCTTTTAGTTTTATATTCTCTCCCCTTGTTATTTCCTTTATCATTATTAGTAGTAGCATCGTATTGTACTTTAGTTGTTAAACTGTTCTGATATCAAGCTGTGGGGTTTATATTCCTTCGATCCTCTCCCCATGCTTCTGAGGGAGGAGGGAAGCAGAGGCTGAGCAAGTGGCTGCTGGTGCTGAGCTACCATCTGGGTTAAACCCCGACAGTGCCAAATACACCAGAGGGGGAAGAGGAGGAAATCTGGGGAGTTATAAGTGGTATGAGTGGGACTTGCTGGGGAAGACAGTGATAAATCCTTCACTGAGGTGGAGTAAGGTCACCTCTTTGCTCTCTCAAGTAGGGCAGTTCCTCCTCATCCGCCTTTCATCCTTTTTCCAAGGCTGGTGCTTTCCTACCTCATATCTGTCCTACTTTTGGGGTGCATACTCTGAGCTCTGGTTTATTTCCTCATTGGAAGCACACTCTGCCTTTGCTTGGGGGGTAACTTGCACTGCATTTCTCCTCTCAAAGCTGTGCAGGTTGCAGTGGTTCCGATGGGATGGGGAGATGCAGGAGTTGCTGATTGCTGAACTGTAAATGTGAGCTGGAAAATGTGGCTGTACTGTAAAATTCAGGACACCATCTGTTTCACTGCTTGCTTGCAGTAACATTTGTACTTGATAATTAAAATGTCACACACATTTTTAGCCAGAATAATCCATGAAGGAGTAGAACTGTGTCTTCTGCAAATCAGTCAGGAGATGCTCACAGATAGGAGCGATGCTGTTTTGAAGCATCTGTGTTCATAGGAAAGTTTTGCTGCTTTTTAGGATCATTTGTGGTTTTTGAGGAGGAAGTTGTAGTAATGGAGTAATGGCAGATTTTGGAAGGAGCTGTGAATCTTAGAGAATAACCCTAGATGTAATGTGGTTAATTTTGTTTTAGGTTGGTCATGCTGGGGCTGGGCTGGTGGTACCTCTCCTGGGTTCCTTATGGCGGTGGTAGGTTAGCTTTGGCTTGAAATCCATTAACACGTACCATGTCCTAGCTGATACCTGTGCTGAACGCATTGCCACTGACCCCCAGGAAAGCATCTGATGAGGTTTCACCAGCTCTGATTCCCAGGCACATCACATGCTCGGACTGTGTAGATGGTCCTCCGAGCACAATGCAGGGTTGTGTAAGAGGTGAAAGTGTCGTTTTGCATAAGTGTGGCTTTCTAAGGGCATCAACCTAACAAATTGAGAGTAACTAGCATGTGCTTTTGCTAAATGTATGCGGAGGCACTGTTGGACATGGGAAACAGAATGCTTAGCCTATCTGTAATGTTTGCAAAGCTCGGCTTGCTTACCTGGTGTAAAACCCCTCTCAGCTGAGTTTTGACACAATGAATGCACCTACAGGGTTGTATTAGAAATGCTCTGTGTTGTTCCATGAGCACTTTAAATCCAGTTATGTCAACTGCGTGTGAATGAGATTTTTAAAGCCCTGGTCTGCCGGGAGACATTTGAAGCTTGCAGCTTTACGGCACATCAGTGTGTGCTATCAGTCAAGATTAAAGATGAGGTTTGTGGAGGAACTGCAGTGAGCACTTGAGGAACTTCAGCGGGTTGCTTTCTGAGCTGTCTCCTGCCCTAAATCAAACGTTTCAATGGCATCTCCCATCCATGCAGACCTTCTTGTATACGAGAGCTCGAGACACGTCATTACAGGGCCAGGTCCTGTGCTTCTGCCAGGAGACTGCATTGTAATGTGGGAGGGAGGGTTTGAAATATTCCGATTATCTGCTCTGGAATTAGAGTTTTGTTCCCTGGAGTAGAAAAGTGAGTTTAAATCCTGAATTCCACGAGTCTCGGTGATGATTGCGGCAGTGTTTGCAAGTGACTTAATCAGTAGAGTTTGTCTGAGTGGCCCATTTTAATATTATTGCTCTGATTAAGTTTTCTTAGCTAATGTGTTTCATTTCCAATTCAATTAAATGAGAATCCCCTACCATTACATGATATTACTGAAGTGCCCTGGTGGGGCAGGAGCACACTTGGTGTTTTCAATGGATACAGATTTCTTCATTATACAGTCTCATGGTGCTAAATGAAATCAGTGAAAGCTGAAATTAAAATTGCACCAAGTTGCAGCTGTATATATGGTGCCTGTTCCTCCGTCCCTCTTTTTGCAGTCACTGAGAAGCTTTTAGTGTTGGCTCATTCATGACATCTCAAAGACATTTTCAACAGATGCCTCCCTTTGACAAACCCTTAGAAAACCTGGGAAGGATCTTCCTTGGGTTTCTGTGTGCCCAATGATTGCGATAAGCAAAATAGGAGTTGCATTAATGTGCCTTTTTTGTATGCTGTACATCTTTGCTTTAGCTTCTGAAAGCACTTTTGTGCAGCCTATCATGGGACATATTAACCTGCATATGGGAGATTATCTGCAGAAGGCTTGTGAAGGAATTAACATCACATGTTTTCATGTGAGCCAAACCTCCTCCTTTTATGTATTATGGAAGAGAATTGATTGAGCTCTGATACAGTAACAAGTGATTTTATGAAGACCTCTCTGGAGTTAATTCCATAACGCAGCGCTCTTGGAGCTGATCATCTGATTTCTCCAGTGCCAAGGTGGGATGTTCAATAGAACACACTTTCTCATGTGAAGGAGCTGGGAGGAGTGTTACTGCAGTTCAAGCAGCGATTAGGAAATCGCAAGGAGTGCTCAGGAAACTCGGGAAATCACAACTCCTCAACACACATTCCTGCCTTCATACAAATACAGATGTGTGTGCCGCGTAGAGCCAGGAGCGCTCCTCGCCATCATACTTCTACCCCGCAGTAACAAAACATGCAGGTGAAGCAGTCTGCTCCCCATGCCCCCTTTGGGGGCTGCTGGTTCCCAGCCTCAGGAGCCTGGGGCAGGGTCGGTGCGGCAGTCCCAGCCTCACGTTTCTGTTCCATGCTGCTCCCCATGGCCGTGCATCAGCTCGTGCCCCCTGCTCGCGTGCTCAGGGCACACAGAGCCTGGGCTGACTGCGTTATTGAAAGCGTTTTCTGCTGGTCGGAGGGTGCGTGGCTCAGCTCGTTTAAGACATAGCTTAAATATACACGGGTAGAAGGGGAAAGCTTTTCTTTAATCCTAAATATATGGGGTTATAAACAAGACCATGGATTTTTTAATTATATATATAAGGTAAATATTTTAGCATAGTTATTCAGGCTCCGTCGGTGCAATGAAAATGTTAGCCTTGGCATATCAATCCTGCTTTACAGATGACTGTAATTTCCTGAATGTCAAAACTCCAAATTTTTCTACTAAGCAAACTTTTCAGTGGCAAAATAGATTGCCTCTATAATATATCACTGTGTGCAGGGAAAAATGAAATCTTTATGTACTGTATTATGAATCAATGAGGCATTAAGATTCTTGGAAGGGTGAGTGGACTCTGGAAAATGAAAAACTGCCACTATTCCCTCTCTGTAAACCACTGCTTATGGAGTGTAGGCTTTGCAAACCTCTGTCTTCTCTGCCACAGAGATATCGGTTACAAGTTGAAACCTATTCCTACAATGGCGTTTAGCTAGGGTAAATACTGTTGTAAATATCTGATGTACAGCAACATCCTGTGGGTATTCGCCAGCTCTTCCACAGTGGCCTCCTTTGAGCTTTGGGAAGTCTGCTGTGCTTTGTAATGAATCTGTCAGAGCTCTGCGGAAGGGGAGGTGCTGTCCCATGCCAAGGATGGAGACACTTCATGGAATCCCAGCCTGGTTTGTGTTGAAGGGACCTCAAAGCTCCTCCAGTTCCAACCCCTGCCACAAGCAGGGACACCTTCCATAGAGCAGCTTGCTCCAAGCCCTGTGTCCAACCTGGCCTTCAACACTGCAGGGATGGGGC
>JASSUY010012257.1:0-11436 GCA_032466535.1 Forpus xanthops
GAGAGCAGAGACATTGCTCCGACGTGTGCAGAGAGCATCGAGAGCAGAGACATTGCTCCGACGTGTGCAGAGAGCATCGAGAGCAGAGACATTGCTCCGACGTGTGCAGAGAGCATCGAGAGCAGAGACATTGCTCCGACGTGTGCAGAGAGCACTGAGAGCAGAGACACTGCTCCGACGTGTGCAGAGAGCACTGAGAGTAGAGACATTGCTCCGACGTGTGCAGAGAGCACTGAGAGCAGAGACATTGCTCCGACGTGTGCCGAGTTCATGGAGCTTGAGAAGCCATTCCAAGGGTCAGGGAGTTGGGAGATACCCTCCAAAACCCCTCAGCTTGAATGACCAAGCAGCTTTCACAATTTCTAGCAGCTCAAGTTCTCTTCATGTGTCCCTTGCAGCTCCTCACAGCTTTCACAAGTCAACTGCTCTGGCACAGGCTGACCAGAGCATCTCTGATCAAGAGGCACGCTCTTTCCTGTGTCCCACAAGTCTGGTCCTCCCGTGGACTGGGGTGTCAATGGCAGGGACACGGTGCACGCATGTCTCCGCGGACCCAACTGCACGTGGGTCTGAACCTGGCTCCAGAAACCTGCTCAAGCTGCCAAAGCCCAACCAGCCACAGAGCTAATGAGATGGGAGCTGGGCACACGCGCTCCAGCCCAGCACTGTAACTGCCTGCACTTGCTGCCTTTGTGTGCTGCCCACAGCCAGCAGGAGTCAACAGGAGAACCATTCCCAACACTTCCATCAACCCAAGCAGGCAGGCTCGGCTGGGAAGAGCTCTGCCCGGCCAGCAGCTGCCCCATGGGCTCCCCGCAGCCGATATCTGCTGCAGGGACATGCAGCCTGCACAAAGACAGCGCTTAGTTCTGAAGCTGATGTCAGCCAAGGAGCTTTGCCAGCACTGGCATTTGTCCCCTAGCCCCGCTCTCAGGGCAGGTGACAGCATCACCACTTCAGCCCCTGCTCCAGGCAGGAGGACATCTCTCCTTCCAGACGGCAGGAACAGGTAACCACTCTCCATGCCAGCACCCAAACCTAGAAGCAGCAGGCATGGGGGTTGGTTTTATTTCTGAGCTTCCAAGTCAACATCAAGCTTTCTGAATGCTTTAGGTTTGGAGCTGACGAAGCCCTTCTGTGCTGCTCAGCATGAGGAGGGGCACAGCAGCCTCCCAGAGCAACGAAGCACTGCTGTGACCAACCCCTGCTCCCGGAGCACCAGACCTCATGGTTGCACTGTTACCACAGGACACACTGCAGACCCCAAGCCCCAGGAACAGGACTCCTTGTCTGCAGAGCTCCAATGGGGGCAAACAAAATGAAAGTGGGGACAGTGCGCAAGAGTCCTCCCAGCCCTTGTTCTCCAGGAATCACCCCCTGAGCCCAGTCCAGCCTCCGCTTGTAGCGGGGGGAATGGAAAGCAGCAACCAACAGACAGGAGCAGAGCATGGGAGCAGCACCTGGAGCAAACTCCTGTCAAATTCACAAAGCCATCACAGCAGAGGGAAGAACGTGCTTGTGATATTCCATTGTGATATGCAGTGCTCCAACAAGCGGGGCGCAAGGGTTTGTGACTGCCCAAACAGAAACAGACTCGTTTTCATTTTGCTAAGAAAATTAATTTTGCTTGAGGAAAGTGACTGTTTTGTTGGATTTTGGGGGTTTTAATTGCATTTTGGTTCAGAGAGGAGTTAAAAAAAAGAAGGGAGCAGAAATGGCTCTTCACAGAGCATACTGTAATCTGCTGGTGAAGGCCTTCCTGACCTGGGCAGCAGTGGAGCAGGAGCAGCCTTGTGCACTCTGCCAGCAGCTACCGCAGGCATCCAGGGAAATTCCAGATGAATTTTGTCTCTGTGTCTCCCTATTTCCCATCCCAAGGGAAACAGGATCCCATCTCCACCCCACTAAAGCAAAGCCCACTACTCCCTGTATCTTACAGAGGCAGCAAACAGAAGGATGATTAGAAAAGAGTCCAAGACTGGCACCTTACCTCCAGGTACAAAGGCAAGAAGTCTGTGTTATCTATGGACATGAAGAAGTCTCCATCACCCTCAACACCCAAATATCAAGTAAATATGAGCACAGGGCTGGAAAACAAGGCAACAGGGGATGAGAACCCAGAGGTTCTTTGGAAAAGAAAGGGGGCTGCTTTGTCATTCTGCATCCACAAGCGCTCAATGCAACCAAACACAGCCCCAGGGGCAGGGCAGACCATACAGTGAATATTCCTCAGCTGCTTTCTGCTAACAGGGCACACAGCAGTGAGGTTTGAAAACTGATGTCTCAAAGCACTCTGGCAGGTACTCAGATCCTACAGCATCTAGTGCACCTGCAAAGACGGGTCCTTTGAGGCAGGGATTTCATCTCATCCACTCGCCATGCCTTGCTACATCCCTGACTGTTTGGGGAGTGTTCTTTCCTGCCCGCATCATCCACAGCCAAGCACTAGGTTGTAACTGATTCTGGAGCTAGTCACTCAAAATTGAACCTCCACCAAGCCAGATGCACAACACCAACTCCATCAGCACTGAGAGGGCAACGGCGCAAGCAGAAAGGTTACCACACTGCCACTGCACCAGCCAAGTTCAACAGCTTTCTGAAAGCAAACACGGTCCTCTCTTACTTGCTATCCTAAGACAGGAGCAGCCACCCTCCAGACTGAGCCTTGCCACATTTATTTCCCAGAGCCCTACTGCAGGGCTCAAACTCCCCAGGCGTCAATGAACTGGGGCTACGCAGCACACTGTGAGCAGTGTGCTTTGAAGGTACCTGCTCTAGGAGACCACACTGTCACTCCAACAGCAACAGCTTCAGAGTGGAAAACTACAAAAGGAAAAAAACCACCCCAAAAAAACCACAACAACAACAACAAAAAAACACAGAAAAAAAGTCTGCATTCAGTCCATTTTACTCCTCTGACATTTCTACAGCATATGCTTCAAAGGAAAAGTGGGCAAAGCCATTTGGAGCATTTCTGATGGTAACACGCCACTAGATAGCCCACTGGCTAAACCATTAGAAACTGAACCCAGCAGTTCAGAAATGTGATGCCAGGCTTCCTGACAATGCACATGCATTTACAGAAAAAGAGCCTTTCCCTTAGCATGTAAGAACATGTTTACTGCCAACAGGCCGCAAAAGCCAAGGGCTGCAAAACCTACAGAACACTTCAGAACAAGGCATTTCCCTTCCCTTCCCAAAAGAGGTGAAACTGCCTTCTTAAACACTCCCTTTTGCTGAGCTGTAGGCATTTATGCAACTTAATTTTGGAACTAAGCAGGAAAACTACCCATCTTTTCAGGAAGCATTTTTCTACCAATACTCACCAAAAGGAAGAAGCACCTGAAGGCCAAATGCATGACTGCATGTCCTGTGGGGATGCTGAGGAGCTTTAAGCTCTGCTGATCCCCAAGTAACAACAGGCATCCAAGGGCTGTGTGACACACCACAGGCAGCTTGTGCTCAGCAGCATCACAATTTCAGCCAAAGTAACCCAACTTCCCTGAGCAGCACTGTACAGGTGAGCACTTGGAGAAGGCAAACGCAGACACGCCTGGGGAGCTCTCTGCCTCTCCACTGCTGCACTCATTCAGGTCTCTTTCAGTAGTCACTTCAGAGGTGAACACCATTCAGGGGCCTCATCCAGCACTAACCTGGCCATGGAAAGACTGTGCTGCCCTGGAAGCCTGTGGAATCAACTGCTCCATCAGCTCTGATCAACAGCAGCTACCATTAGTGTCAGAGCCATACACTGATTTGAACCACTCTACACCTTTCTACACTTCTAAACACAAAAGCTGTTGTTAGGAGCCATGCCGAAGGTCTCCTCATCCTAACCTGCTCTAGTGGAAGGTGTCCCTGCTCATGGCAGGGGCTGGAACCACACGAGTTTCAAGGTCCTCTCCAATACAAACCAGCCTGTGCTTATAACCTGCTGTGGCAGTGGTTAACCTTAGACTGATCTCAGCTCCATCACCATCTTATTTTGTCTCCTGAATGGCTGTTTCACTCAGCATTAGGAAGGAGAGTAGCAGGATGAAGCTGTATGGGCTCATGATCCATTCTGTGCTGGATTCAGAAACTTGGCACCACTCTGAGCTGCAGCAAAAATGGGAAATTCTGAAACTCTTCCTAAAGCAAAACTCACACTTTCTCCTGCTGAGTTCCCATATACAGCAGAAACCCCTTCAGAACAAGACAACGTAGTGATGCTATTTACAGCATTGCTTCTACCAGCTCTTTTACTCACTTCACTTGCTGAAAAGCAAGACTGAAGGGCTCTGCAGTGACATGCAATTCAGTGACGTCCACAACAGGTACCTTCCACAGACAGCATCCCTCTTCCATTCCAAACGAGACAACTCAAACATTTCTGCCCGCCACCCATCCCAGCATTAATGACTGACATATCCACTACCCTTGCAGTCAAAAAAGAAAATCCACAGAACAACATATGGGACCTGAACTTTGTTACTTTTGCTTTCTTTCCTACCGTACTTTTAGTCAGTTTGCTATTACAATGTATTCTGATGTAATGTTGTGACAATTCAGATTACAAACAGAAATTCACCGATGTGTTCCTGCTTCTCCCCTGAACACTGCACAACCGCTCAAGAATTACCATTTTCTCTTCTGCAAAAGGGGGAGAAAAACACGCCTCACACCACAGATAAAATCCCAAATGTTTCCTATAGGCACTTCATTTGGGGAAGGCAGCAGAAAGAGATAGCAGGTGCTGATGTACCAAGATTACTACAGATGTGAGAGTGTAAGACTGGATCTGCATTATATGGGAGATACGCAAACAAAAGAAAAATGGGATGAGAAGAATTTCTGTACTGTTTTTTCTGTCTAAAAAGATTATAATCATCCATCTGCCCAGAACTGTTATTAAGGATTATACTGGAGGAAAAATTAGAGGCAGAGAAGCACAGCAAGAACTGTGTTTGTTGCAATTTCTCTTGGGACACGTAACCTACATAAGTTCTGAAGAGCAGAGGAACACCTTTCCCTTCCCTCCCAGAACTGTAAGAAAACAACATCCAAGCTCTGCTTTGAACTGAGCAGTCCTTATAACGACTTCTCTTTTAATCACAATCTATTATGATGACGTCTATTTGGGTAGAAATAAAAATAGTGCAATCAACTGGACGCAAATTGAAGACTCCCTATCTTGTTGTTTTCTATCATCCATGGAAAGCTTTTTTGAGCAGGGACACGGAACACCCCTCTAAACAGAGGGGGCTCTTTCAGAACAAGTACAAAACACTGACAAAGAGCCCCACATGGCTCAGGGAAGGCAAGTTCAGAAGCA
The DNA here is from genome assembly GCA_032466535.1 of Forpus xanthops. Lineage (NCBI taxonomy): Eukaryota > Metazoa > Chordata > Aves > Psittaciformes > Psittacidae > Forpus > Forpus xanthops. Next base: position 5,315 of record JASSUY010012257.1, read on the forward strand.
CATCAGTTCCTCTCGTACAGTTAGACAGCAGCTCCGCGTGCCTTAACCGCAGCTGCGGGCACATCCCTGAGGAAGTGGGACACGAGCTTCGTGAAAACAGGAGTGTCGTGGTTTAAGCTGAACCCAGGACAAGGAGTCAATGAGATGAGGAGGACCCTGCTAAGGTCCCTCCCTGAAGAAAAAGCTGCATTGCAAACTAAGCCCTATTTCTCATCAGCAGATAACCCAACCTCACTGTAGAAAACAGGGTTTCTTTGGGCCTGCTGCTGACAGAAGTACTTGCACTAAATATATGACTACCTACTGATTTCTCAGGTAATAATCCTACTAAAACACATCCTCACTATGCAAATCCCACTGCTAGAACTCTACACAATGTTTATGCAAGAACCACAGAAGATACACTGCTTATGATCTCCGTACTTGGCTATTTGTATGCATTAAACATTGTCCTGTACTCCAGCTGCCAGCAAGTTCTCCTCTGAGCCCTGGCTGCTGAGGGAATTTGCAGTACCCATATGGTACATGCACAAAAGGAAATCAGCGTCCATGTTTATTGACTTAAAAATTAGTAAGTACAAGTTCGTGGCAGTAAAGGCGATGCCAACACACACAGCTGGAGGTGAGAAAGTCAACAGTAAGACTGAGGAGCCAGAAGTAACTTCCAGTCCTACCTGGTTCAGTGCAATTTCTGACATACGGCTGCCCTCCTTCCTCTGGGACATCAGTCGTGTTCTCATTCGTTTGCAGTAGCTGTCTCCCGCTCCATTTGTCATTACTTTCCACAGAATAGCTCAGGGCATCATAACCTAAAGCGAAAGAGAAGTAGATAACATGAGACTGCACAAGGAAGGCAGCCAAAACATTTGCATTTCAAACCCCATATCCCTTGGGGTAGAAACAGCACTGCTTCTAATCCCTCTGGAAAGGCGTGCTGCCATTAGCTCCACATCCCAGTTAGCCCCATCACATTAGGAGTCGGGTTCATTCTGCCACAGCTTCACAGTTTCATACTAGAAGACCGTCTGTGGTTTCACAAGAAGTTGTAAGCTCCAGTCAGTTTAGCATTGGAGAACCACTGCTGTTTTGGATAAAAACCAAAACAGAGCAAAACCAAACCCCTACAAACCACCACACACAGCAAAACCACCTCAGCTTAGCACTTCTGTAGTATTTTAGTGCTCTAAAGCATCAGCAAAATGCTGCTTAATTTCGCACAGACTTCTACAACATTTAAGCCGCTTCTGTTTAGGCTTGCAATCCAACCTGCTGTTCAATGAGGCCTCAGAATACAGCGCAGGACACAAACATTTGGCATTCTCAAAACGGTTCTTCCTAAGCTGAACTGTGCCATTATCCCCACCCAGCACAAACCCAGCAAGTCCAAGAGTGCCCCCGAGTCACTGCAGGAGCTCTCCCTACTCCCAGCCATTAAGAAACATCTCTAAACATCAGGGGCAAGTACTTCAACACTGAAAAGGGATAAACCAGGAGTCAACCATTTCAGACCCAGGGGTTAAGTGTGTTCTTCACCATGCCCTGTCCTCCTAACAAGTGTGTTTGCACACTGACTGACCTCTCATCTTCCCAACACCAGCTACATGACTTCTGCTCACCAGTTTCTTTGACTGCAAACCCGCTGTACACTACTGAAGCTTCAGTACTACGTATGATTGATTGAGAATACCAAGGAAACCCCCAAAGCTCCACTCTCAGGCCACTGACCCAATAAAACAAGAATCACCATCTGGAAGGTGAGGATGGAGCAAAGAGCAGCCAAATAATGAGTCTGAAGCAGCACATCTTGGACTCCAGCGAAGGATGAAAGTGGCTACCACCAGGACTTTGCTGCTGAGAGGACACAAGGAACTTAAAAGTGAACATTGAGAAGCGAGTGCAGGCAGCGATAGCTGGGCAAGAAACACACCGGCAAGTCAACTCACTGGGCACCAAACAGTTTGCACATAACAAATGTGACGACACACCACACCAACCTCCAGTGCCCATCAGCAGCTCAGCACATCACACTGGAGCTGCTTCATGACCCAGACTCAGTGCACAGGCTGGTTTCAGGGGCAAGTACACAGCAAGTAACCCCACAGAAGGTAATGCACCACTTTGTCTCATCACTCCTGGCTCTTTGCTTTACCCCCACTTCAGCTTTGCCTTGGTGCTGTGAAGTGAAACTATTCTAGCAATGTCAACAAAAGCGGCAGGCTGATTTCCAGGATGTTCTTGGCACAAAGCTGGTCAGCCTTGGATATGCCATGTCTGCCTCACGAGCTGAATGCATGTGCTCATGTGTCACTCCTGTGCATTCTATGTAGGCTGAGATTCAAGGAGGAAAACAAACCAAACCCCCTCTTGCATCCGCTTGAGGCGGGCGCACAGCTCAATTCAGCTATGACACAACAGAGACCTTCAGCACATCCAGTAACAAACAGCACTTGAGACAGATTTCCATACAGCCATTCACCTCTCTCCCAAGCAGAGCACGGGGTTTCTCATGAGGACTTTGCTACTGAAGATACTCTTCACGTGCCTATCACTGGCACTGCCCATGGCCTGTCTTCTGTGCTGCGGCAGGGCCTGGCTGTCCTGCCCACTGAGAACATGCAACTGTCCTGTCCAACATCTATGGAACCATGAGGACAATGGGAAACAATCAGCTCTACTCCATGCAGGGAATTAATTCACAGCACTACGGGCCCATGGAGGCTGGAGTCTGCACCCAATGCCTGATGCTTCAAAACCACCTTTAAATCAGAGCTATTCCCTGTTTTGATCAGCACTTTGGAGATGGATCACAAGCAAAGAGCAGTGGAAAATACAGATGTAGAGACAATGTCTCAGATAAAGGATAAAGAACAGATTCTCTGCAGCTCCAAACCGTTTGTTAGATCTTCTGACTGATTCCACTGAGGGAGGTGGCCAGCCTGAGACCCCTCTGCCTTGCCCATGGCAGCTCTCCTGTCACCCCACCAATGGGGAGGCCATGCCTGGAAAGGGGCTGCCTGGAAACCTGCACCCCAGGCCAAGGGCAGCAATGCTCCAATGCTCCCAAGGCAGGCAGGCAGGCGTGTGGCTCTCCGAGGAGCACCCACAGCTGCACCAGCAGCCGCAAGCACCCCTCTTCTCTAAGCAGAAAGTGCTTAACTCACTAAACTAAGCAGGGGGATTTGAAGCTCCAAGGACTTTGCACTTGTGATGCTTTACAAACTTTAGAGAATGCTGTTTGTTTAGTCTGTGAGCAGGGCAAGAGCTTAAACTGCAAGCTAAACATGCACAAACAGCATTTTCTCAGAAGGAGCACATGCAATAGTGCAACATCAGGCATCTCCCACAATAACAAACATTCTGGCAACCCCAGCGGAGCACTTCAGGTCCACACACGAGCTCTTTCCAAAGCAGACTCGTCCCCAAGCACCCGCTGCTGCACGGTGGCACAGAGGGAAGGCAGGAGGAGAACCTGCAGCACACACAGGCTCCGCACAGACCCTCCTGCTGCCCCATCCCATAACGCCTCTCCCTCCCAGAGGGCAAACCTCTCCAAGCAAGAGGCAGAGAAGAAGAGAGTCATCTGAGGTGACTTTGGAAGGGGAAAAGCTTAATTTGGCATTAAAAAGTGTTTATAAAGGCTGCACTCAGCATTCACACAAATCAGCATAAATAGCAGCAGAGCTGGTCCATGGGCAAACTTGTTGGGATGTGGCTGTGACTTAAAAGCTCTCCTCTGGTACCTCCAGGTTCAAGCAGGGTTGGCTGCTCCACAGGACTCACAATCTGCTGACCCCCAAATCCTGCCTTCGGTGTCTCCTCTCTGAAGTTAGAGAAACAGGGAGATGCTTTCGCAAAGGTCTGACCTTCCAAGGATTTCCCTGTGAAAACAGGGACACATCAAGATCCTGACCTTGCTAACAAGGACACTTTATGACAAGTACCAGTGGCCCACAGGCAGCTCAGCGCCCGGCCCTGGGGCACAGGCTGCACACTCATCACCCTCGCAGGAACCTGTATCTGTGTGCTGGCAGATGCAGTGACAGAGGAATCGGTGCCAGCTGTGCTTTAACCCTTCACACGTGCATACAGCACAGACCTCACCGTGGGGTGGATGCAGCAGGCACCACCCTTCTGAGCTGGCAGCATCTATCCCTGCTTCAGCTGCTGGCACAAGGCAGAAGCACCACCACCAAGGAGAGCTGCAGCACCAGGGACATCACCTTGGCCATAGCACCCCACCATGATCGGGACGACAGCATGCCACCAAACCATGGCCAGACCCAGCTTCCACAGCACCTCCCCATGCCAGTGGTGAGACACTGGAACAGGCTGCCCAAGGAAGCTGCGGCTGCCCCATCGCTGGCAGTGCTCAGGACCAGGCTGGATGGGGCTTGGAGCAAGCTGCTCTAGTGGGGGGTGTCCCTGCCCGCGGCAGAGGGTTGGAGATGGATGAGCCATGCGGTCCTTTCCAACCCAAACCATTCTGATTCCCACCTGCACCGGTGCGGTTCCCCCTCAGAGTGCCACAAACCCACAGCAGGAGCACCAGCACCTCAGGCTCACTTGTGGAGAACACACAAGTATATTCTGACCTACAGATATTACACAATCACCTCCTAGGGGCAGCTTCAAAAAGGCAGATGTAATGATCACAAGTTCTCTTTGAGAGCAAATCTTTGCCACATGTGCTTCTGGCTCCTCAGTTCTGATTGTGCAACGCTTCATTCACCTGTTCCAAAGCAGAGCTTAGGCTGACTTGAAGCCCCACAGCAGCTGCCAAAGGCTGCAGGGCCTAAGCCCTGATGTCACTAAATGAGGGCCCCATCCCTCGATTTCAATACACACTAAATCACAGCCAGCAAAACGTAGAACAAAATTCCAGTATCCTGCAGAGAGGCTACAAGAACAGCACGGAATGAGCAAAACTTTTCTTTCCAAGGAGAAACGGGAAAGGTTGCAAGAAGAAAGTAAACACTCTTTCTTTTTGCAGTTATTCAGAATGGGATGATTTTTAATGGGAAGCACACCACAGACATTTCTGTCATTTTCTCAGCAAAGACTATTAAACATCTTGCATTAGCTGCACTGTCATTTGGTTCAGGCCAGTTACAAATTGAACATTTTTCTCATTAATGACTTAGCTGCTGGCTTCATAATAAAGTAATACCACGACATCTTTAAAAACTTTGCTACAATAGACAGTTTTTCCACAGTTCTGGAGCATGGCATATTTCAAAGCGGATTATGTTTTTCAAGCACTAAACATCACCACAAGGTATTTTCCACAAGTCACCCAGCACCAGTTCTGCATTACAGACCAAGAACCCAGTTACGGAGAGCCCATGCGCGCTCCTTCCCAGAGACATTCCCATGGACAGTGAGCACGCAGTCATTTTTCCCATCTCCATGCCTGCACTGCAGCTCACACAGACAATGCAGACGGTGCGTTTCCATGGGCCGTGTCTCTCCGGAGGCGACAGGGATCACATCAGTGCGTGTGCTCCTGCCCTGGCCGAGCGGGCAGCAGGCTGTGGGAACAGACCCGCAGCAAGAGCTGGGCTCTTCCACTTACAATCATAAGTGGAGTGAAACGAAGAACTGCCCAAACCACTCAGAACTGCCCAAACGCTGTGTGCGACCCAGATCCCCACCCGCGAACTCCAGAGCTCCTTGCGCTATTCCAGAGGCTCTGTCTGGAGTGTACAGCTGCCAGGACTGCAGAAGCACAGCTCAACACATCCTATCTGCACCTCTCAGCATGAAGATTCCTACCTTGTGATGTGATACAACATCCCTGTGCTCCCTGACAGCACATCAATTGCAGGCAAGCATATCTACTTCTAGCATCAAGGCACAGGAATCCCAACGAGCCCAAACCACAGCAGGACCTCAGAACAGACATCCAGTTTCTAACAGGAAACAAAACCTGGTGCAGAGCTCAGGGTCCTGCATGACTTCGAGAGCTGAATGTGACAAAACCACCCCCAGTTCACCTCCATAAGACGTGATAGAGGTTAGGTGAGATAACCTGACAGAGGGCAGACTGAAGCTGTTCCCTGGGAGGGTGCTGAGCGCTGGCACAGGGTGCCCAGAGAAGCTGTGGCTGCCCCATCCCTGCAGTG
>JASSUY010012258.1:0-15646 GCA_032466535.1 Forpus xanthops
TCTGTGCGTGTCTGTGCGTGTCTGTGTGTGTGTCTGTGCGTGTCTGTGTGTGTGTCTGTGTGTGTCTGTGTGTCTGTGTGTGTCTGTGTGTGTCTGTGTGTGCGTGTGTGTGCGTGTGTGTGCGTGTCTGTGCGTGTCTGTGCGTGTCTGTGTGTGTGTCTGTGCGTGTCTGTGTGTGTGTCTGTGTGTGTGTGTGTGCGTGTCTGTGCGTGTCTGTGTGCGTGTCTGTGTGTGTGTCTCTGTGTGTGTCTCTGTGTGTGTCTCTGTGTGTGTCTCTGTGTGTGTCTCTGTGTGTGTCTGTGCGTGTCTGTGTGCGTGTGTCTGTGTGTGTCTCTGTGTGTCTCTGTGTGTCTGTGTCATGCCCCCCCCACCGCCTCGACTGCGTGCGGCGACCGCGAACGAGGGAAGTTTGATCCTTGCGCGCTGCCGTCCGGGGGCCGCCGCTCGGCCACGGTCCGGAGCCCGGGGAGCAGCGGCTGTTCCCGGTGGCAGCGGCTGTTCCCGGTGGCAGCTTTGCCATGTCTGCCGTGGCCAAGGCCTCCGGCGCGCTCAAATCGGTGGATTATGAAGTGTTCGGGCGAGTGCAAGGTGAAGACGAGCGCTGGGCAATGGGCGGGCGGTGAGGGGAGCCGCGGGCCGCGCATGCGCTCAGGCGGCGGCCGCTGAGGGGAAGGGGTGGAATGAGGGGTGAACACATCCCCAGTGTAAGGTTCGAGCGGTTCCGTGGAGAGCGCTCTGTCAAAAACACGTTCTGTCCGTATGTAACTGTATAAGTTATATAAATCTAACTTTCTGTTATATGGGAATGCGCCCCACCTCCCGGCTTAGGCAGCGAAACTTAGAGGTGAAAAGTCGAAGGCAATTTCTTTAATGTCACGTCTTCATTAAAGCAGCATGTGCCGTCTGTATTAATGGAAATAACCGTTTGCCGAAGGGGAGGCTCAAGGGCAGCTTGTACCCAAATTCCGTAGGCTTTGGCCAGTGTTAGAATTCAATAACTCCTCAAAACTGCCCTCAGAAATGACCGCAGATGACTTTGATGTACAATAAAATGCATACCTGTGAACTGAAATTCGCGGCAGTGGCATTCCTTCAAACTCTTTTACTGTGTTTTTCCTTCTTTTCCAGGTGTTTGTTTCAGGATGGTAAGGCAATGTCTGATTTACCAGCTCTACTTTACAGTATAGTATTTCCAGTGTTAAAAATACAGCAGCAGGTCAGTAGAGTGTAAATATATCCAAGTTAGAAGGCTGAGTATTGCAAGTGGGTTTAAAGGGGGGAAAACACATTTGGTTTCTATTACTGTTACATTAAAATGGATTTGTGAAAGGTGGCTAATGTGTTGCTTGTGTAGTACCTAAAGGTTGTGTTTGGGTTTCTTGTGATGCTGCAGCCACAAGGACGTTATAACAAGTTACCCTTTAGAAAGGTTAAGTCTGAAGTTCTTGATGCTTCTGAAACAATGTGTTCCAGTTTAATCTTTTTTAATTGCAGTTATAGTCCTTGTATTTAAAAGCCCCTCATTGTGTTTCCTGTGTGCTGTCTGTGGCTTGTATTCCAGCTGAATGTCTCCTCCAGCTCTGAATGTGCAGCAGGTAGTTTGGAACTTCACAGGAACCTAAGAAACAAGAAGACACATTTCAAATAAGAACAGTTTGTTGTCTGGGAATAGTGGACTACACTTAATATAAGACCTAAAAGTTCCTTTTGGACAAGTTAGCATGGACAAACTGCTCATAATCCTCTTGATGAGTGCTCTTCATAATTAGCAATGCCCTTTCATTGGCTGAATTACCCTGAAATTTGTTTTGCCTTTTCAAATGTAGTAACAATATTAACCTGAAGCTTGGCTGTTGGCATTAGAATTGGTGTCTAAACAGTCTGACAGTGCACAGCTGGTATCTGCATACTGTTTTAGGTATTATGACAAAAAAACCCCAATCCACACCTCAAAAAACAATGTACTTGGAAATTCCTGGTTTTATCACAAGGAGTGAATAGCTGGGCAAATAATTGTAATTTGTTGTGGTATTGCAAAAATATTCGAAAATCAGTATAATTATGACCTTATTTTTTAATAGTAGTGCAGCAGTTGGGGTAGAATTTTAAAGGTGAAAGTTAGGAGGAAAGGATTTAAAATGAAACTGGAGAAAAACAGAGGTTTGTTCGTGTAGCAAATTTAACGAGAGTAGGCGCTGATTGTTGAAGAGGAAAATGAGCAGTGGTAGGGCTAAAGAAAGGAATAGAGTAGGTACACGGTGGTAGAGTGGTATGCTATTAGTAGAGTTCATTGTGAGGAAAACTTGGAAGTTTCTAAAGAAGGGAGCAAGACTTCAGCTTCCGTAAATGAAAAAAGCCTCAAATAGCCTCATGCCATCAATAGGTTTCTATGCATGTGCCTGTGATAGAGGAAGATGACTTTTGTGAGCAGTGTAATGTCTTGGTGGGAACCATCATATGTGTCTATTTTTTTTTTGAAGAAAAGTATTTAAAGGTGTGAAAATGGAAGTGGGAATTAACTCACATTTATTATGTATATATGGAATCTTGTTCAAAAGTTGGCTGCTTCTGCTGCAACTTCAGAGCTTTTGGGAGCATCTTAATGCCTCAGTATGATAGTCATGGGTTTTTCAGTGTAGGTCTTAACACTATGCAAATGAAAGTGAGGGTTTAAGTGATATGTGTGATGTATGTGCTGACACTGACTGTCCTCTTTCATTGTTTTGTGACTCAGTACACGGAAAAGGAAGCGGCGAAGTTAGGAGTGGTTGGCTGGGTTAAAAACACCAGTCAAGGAACTGTAACAGGCCAAGTTCAGGGCCCAGAAGATAAAGTAAATGCAATGTAAGTATTTCTGTGGTTTCTCTTAGTCTCACTATAGTTATGTACAGAAGCATTTTTAATGCAAAGTGGTAAGTAGAGTTGCATGTCAGTAATTTAACAGTACTTTGAAGCATCAGGTTTAGTTTTGAAGGGTTAAGGAGATGCATTCTTTTTAAGATGTACAAAATGTCCCTAAGCTTCAAAAATGGTGTGTAGCATCAACCAGTTTTAATCTGTAGTGTCACATGGTTTCAATGTAGTCCCCTGATATGCTCTTTTCCTGTGAAATGAAGAAGAGAAGCTTTTATTCATACACAAGAGCAAAGATCTCGTTTTTAATTCTACATTGCTTCTTCTGTACCTAAATCAGTTTAAAGGAAACTGAGTTCAAATATGATTTTCTTCTGATTTAAAAATATGGACCCAAAATACACACTGCAGCAAAGGTCTGTAGTCTTTATCACCTGGAAATAAGGTTTGAAATAGTTTGGTGTCTTTGAAAGACTGGGTAATGGTTTTATTTATTGCCAGATTCCAAAAGCTTAAAGCTATGATTCTGTGGAAATGATGCCTATAAAAATACAAATCCCAGTTCAGTGGCTTTCAACTATGAATTTTGCAAGTGGGTATAGGGAGGCTCTTTGGAGTACATTCTTCAGTGGTTTCTGTCAGCAAAGAACAAGTGATGGTTAAACTTCCCTTTGTCAAACTCTATTATGGAGGGGCAAATTCTGTCAATTCTGATACAGGAATTGCCTCAAAACTGAACTTGCCTAGTGTGAAGTTGGCTTTCTGCAGAGAAAATAGTGTTACACTTTCTGTGATTTATATGTGCTTATATAATGTGACAGCTGCTTTTGTAGTACTTTGGTTTTGAGCTTAGCATTAGGCTGCTTATCTTGGGCTGCAGAACATTTACAAAGCCAGAGAAATATCAGTTGTTTTCTAGACCAAGTTTGTACTTACTTTCTGGAAGAACTTTAATAGCTTCATCTAAATACTGTGTGAATTTGGTGTCTTGGTGCCATCTCTCTAGTTAATTTAGACCACTGAAAATTAACACATGAGAAATCAGGTGATGGCTTCTTTTTGTTGGAGTACTTTGTGTATAAGACTTTCTAGTCAGTTGATTTGTTCTCATTAAACAGGTTCAAGTGAAAGCACATCTTAGGTCCTGATAGTTCTTGTGTTTACATGAACTAGGATTGCTGCAGAACACAGTGTTATCATCCATCCTTTTCCCTTTCCTGTTGTCTGTGTCAATGGGATTGAAAGGAAACTGTGCTTACCCCAACACAAAATCTGTGTGTGTAATAGGGGATCTCACAACAGAGCTGCAAAATTAGGCTAACAAGACTAGGCTTATGCCCAGAGGTGTGTTGGCATACAGCCTATCGCAAAAGGAAATAGAAGGGCTTTTTTTTCACTGTTACACAATTTAAAACAGGGTCAGCAAGGTGGATTGTGACAAAGCGTTAACACTTTTGATGTACGCTGTTTGATATTCAGAGCAAATGAAAAGTTGGGTTTAGTTACTGCTTCTTCATTTCATGCTGGAAATCAGCGTTTTCTTTTGATGTGGGAAGAATGTCACAATGTTGAAGTACGACTTTGAAGTGTGCCTTGAGATACAGATGATTAAACTGGGGATGCTGGAGTAGAAAACGGGAGAAATGGAGCAGAAAGCACTCACTTTTCCTTGCTCCCTGTATGTGCTCTGGTACATTGGAAAGGTAGTGCGTTTATTTTTGGCATTAAATAGGTGAACTTCCACACGAAGAGGGAGCTGTTGTGTCTGAACAGCTACTTTGAAAGGCCCTTACTTCTCTCTGTGAGTTCGTGTTAGAAGGAGGTCAAAATAGGGTTCAATTTTTGAAGTTTATTCCAGAGCTTACAGCATTATTTTTGTGATGCTCAGTTATGCTTCCTAGGAATTCATAATGTGGTATTTAAAATGCTATATTAAATACAAAACGATGCTTGCTTGTGCAGTGGCAAATGAATATAAACTAGTAATCCTAAACATACATTTGTATTCAAACTGTGATAAATAATCAGGAGGAAATTCTGGCAGCAACTTCTATGCAAGCTCTGGTTTGGATTTGCTGGATATGCAGAACTTAAGAGGCTGTGTGTGACACTCCTTAACAAATTGGGGATTGTGTGTTCATAGAGATGGAACGCTTTCCAGAGAAATACAGCCCATGGGTCAGTATTGCATGGTATTTCAAGCAAGGTCCCCATTGAGAGCTATTTCAAACAGAGGAATTAATGTGTTACCTTGGAGAAATCTCTCAAGAACAGTTTGTGCAGTGTCCTTTGGACAGGTGTTTTTACGCTTGCCTCCGTTTCTAAATTGAATTTAAGGCACAAAATGGCTGTTCTTTGGAGGTGTAGCACTTGGGCTTATCAAAATCACTTATTAATGGTAATATAATGATTTGCCAGTTGTTTCACTGGTTCTGGCTTGTTAACACTAGCATTTTTTAGGGGAGGTGATTTGGTCTATCATAAACAGTGTTTATCATTTCATGGTGCTAAATAGAATCAAGAATGTAAATAGGTAGTAGGAATGTTATTAGTAAGTATAGTTCTACAACAGGTAAATAGAAAAAGCAATGTGGGAGGGAGGAAAAGAAGAATAAGTGTTTGAGAAGGAGGATAAAAACAGGGAAAGTGAAAAAAAAAAAAATGTGGGAACAGCTCCATGAGGGAATTCAATGTTCCCAGAAGCATGGAGTGAATAACAAAGAATGCCTTTGTTCTGGAGCAGTGGTGCGGCAGCTCTAACCCAACGGATTTCCAGCTGCAGCCCCTTGCTTCTGCTTTTCTGGTCTTTTTAATTCTCTTTTGTATGACAGCTTGTATTGTGAGGTGCAGCTATGAAGCATCCAGTACAGGCTTGAGAAACAATGCCTTTAGATGATAGGACTTTTTGCAGGCTGCAAGGTAAAATACAGCCTAGGAGGGATCATGTGGATATTCCTGATGATTTTACACGTCATTGTAATTTGTGGAATTTACATAAGAGTGTGACCAAAACTGGTGTAAAGTGGAGAAAATAAGGTTTAAAGCAGGAAGAGTTGGAGGTATGACTATTCAACCATACTTAAAGCTCTCTGCTGAAGTGAGAGCATGTTAGAGAAGATCTGTTCTGTTGGCCAGGTAACTGGTGACCTTTAGAGAGTCCTGGGTGGCCAAATACAGCTTTAATGGGTTGTAACTGAGGGATTAGTGTGGGAAGGCAGCCAGAGGCTGCATATCCACTGTTGCAGATGCAGCAGGGTGCTTGCCGATGCAGGCACTGGGTTTGGTTCCTTCTCATCCTGCCTCTTTTACCCAAGCCTGATGTGGTTTCTTAAGCAGAGTGCTGAAGCCTGAATTTTGTCCTAAAACACAGAGTAATTGTTTCCTTGCAGACATAAACATGACTATGATGAATTACTTTGAAAGATGACATGCAAAATAGAGTTTGCTCTGGAGCATATAACAACTTACAGGAGCATTCTGATTCTTGCAGAAATAAGTGGAGAATGATAGCAGGAACAGTGGCCTGAACAGTGTTGCAAGCGCAGGAAGTTTTCCTTCTTGGACTGTTCGTTATTGAACATGGGTGTGCATTTCTGTTGAAGTGGTGCTGGAACACTGACTTCTTTGATTCACGTTCTGTGGTGGGGGAAGTCTTGATCACACTGAAAACTGGCAGAATGCACCAACTTCCCTGAGGATTTGTCCTGAGAGCGTCGCTGAAAGGCAAGAAGCTTAAGATATGAATGGGCAGGTCGTGATTCTATTCATTTCACGATTTGTCTTCAGTTTGTTTTTATTGGAACCCCTTTAGGCTCTCAAAGATTGGGTGACTTTTGCATGATGTATTTTGAAGCCATTTGGGAGATTTTGCAGACCATTTTAGAGCTTATGTTTAAGAAGACTTGAGAGCCTTTTACCCGTAAGCCTGCTTTAATAGCCCTTGGTTTTAACCTCTAGATGGAGCTGTTTGTTCTGTAGATCCTTTCTGCTTCCTGGGCTTCATTTGAAGGAAATCTATTTTTAGACTGTTATGGCCGAATCCATCTTTTTCTTCGCTACCTTTTTCCCTACTGTCTTTTATCCTCCTGTTCTGTTTGCTGCTACTGCTTCACATAGGTAACACCCGTTATCCTTAGGTACTGTACAGCTCATTTCCAGTCTTTTATCTGTCGGTAAGCCAAAGAATCTTAAAGACACAAAAGAAGCAGAGTCACAGCATTTCCAAAACATAAGAATAAGGCTTGATGGTAAACTGGAGGCATTTTTGCCAGCCCAGATATCATAAAATGGGGAAGAGGAGTCCTTTGCTTTCTTTATTTTTTCCCCCGGAAGTTTAATAATACAGGGTTTTTATTATAGTATCTCATGATGGTTTTTCCCCATTTTATTCCTTAAATAAGGTTAGAGCCTCTGTAGTCATTGTGGCTGTTGCCATGGCAGCTTGCATCCATAGGCTGGAAGGCACTTTCCTATGAGAATTGTTTGAACTTTGAGGACATATTACTCGGTTATCTGTTGAAAAAGGAAGGTAAGACTTGTAGGGTAGCAAGTTCAGAATCTATTTCATAAATCAAAGATTTCAGATCAGGCTGACACTTCAAAATGTCAAATATTCAAACATGTTGTAGATACGGGTGGTATATAGCTGCATAGTGAGTATTCTTCCTGCCTTTGTAAAAAGGCATGATGTGAAATATAGATTGTTGTCTTGGAAATGGTTTTAGTGATTGAGTTAATGATAATTTAATTGGAATGTTTTATTTTTTAATAATAACTTCATACGAATTAATGTTAAATATATAAATGACACAAGACTTAAATTACTTCAGTGTTTGTGTAGAAAAATCCAGGTTTTTACCATGGGAAAAGGGAGAATGGAGCTCTGTATTAGTTAATATCACAGCTGTCATTCTCTATGTTTCATTAGTCAGGTGTATCCAATACTCCTGTCTGTGCTAACTGGCGTTGATTGAGTAAATACTTTTTCCCTCTATGTAATTTTTAGTTGTTTTCAGAGAACAGCCCTGCTGGCATGAAATGGAAATCAGTGCTAGTAAAAAAATCCCTCTGTAGTTAGGCTGCCTGGGTTTCCTGAGCTTCATTGTACATCTTAATACCAATTTTTTATTGAGATATAAAGCAAACGTATTTTAGTCTGTGTTTTGAGATTTCTCTCCATTTTAAAAAGGTAGTTTTAAAATTTGCAGCTCAATCTAGATATTGTTTAAGAGAATAAACTGTAGCACTTTGCACATGAACCCAGGCATAATGGTAGAAATGAGCCTGCAGGGGATGCTTGTGCAGACAAGGAAGTGGTTTAGGATTTTAGATGCATGTGAGGTATCTGGGATATACCCAAAGGAAGGGGTGTGAAAGCTTCAGAGAGGTTGGAAATGTTGATGGATTAGAGAGGGAATATGGAAGTCCATTTGGGTTTGGCAGCAGCTGATCTGTAAAATGCTGCAATTGCAGACTGGAATCAGTAGATTCAAGGGGTGCATCAGGCTAGCAGAGGAGGTACAGAGATGCTTTTATATATCTAAGGGGCAGAGAGGCAGCATGAAACAGTAACCAGAGCTGTGCTGTAATAGAAAACATACATTATGGGAGACTGGTCCTACAGATGGAAGGAAAATACTGGGATCTTTTACTGTGGGAAAAGAGAATGTCAGAGGGATGGGCTGATTGCCATTGAAGTGAATTACCACGGGAACAGCGAAACCCAGTTTATGGTGAAATGTAGTAGGGAGGGTTTGGCAAGGGAAAGATTGTTAGACCATCTTGATACAAGCACTTCTAAACCAAATTAAGTAGGCTGTGAGACAATCTTTGTTATTCAAAGATGAATGCAGCAGTTCTCAAAACAGGCTCCAAATTTGAGGTATTAATTCAAAAAGGTTGTAAAATTTTAGTACTGGAATGATTTCATTGCTGGCTTTAAGGAACACACTGGTGAAGTTCCACTGTATCTTTTGCCTGCTTGAAGCATGTGTAGGCCAAGGTGAGTGTTGGCATCCCAGTGTCTGGAAGAGCACACAAACCCAAAACTGCCACTGCTAGATTTGGAGTTGATCATGCAGAGAGCACTGGTCGTTATATGCTTCAGTGTTACAGAAAACACAGTTGTGAGGACTTCTTGCCATGCTTATTTTGTAGTTTCCTATAAATCCATCTCTGGTGCAGAGCACTTAATGTTTACCTTGTGCCCTGTCAATGGAGCAGCTGAGCCCATAATAGAATGGCTGGGATATTTCTGAGGTGTGCTATTTTGGGAAGCTGACAGTGATGGATTCTGAAGGAAAGGGGAGAGGGAAATTAAAATCACATTCTCTGAACTTTCTTTTTGACTTTGCTCAAATGTGAAATGGTGAAAAAGGGTTCCAAGGTGTTCTCGTGTATGGTTGTAATGAAGTACAGTTTCTACATTAATCATTACTGAAGGTGATTTACAGCATTTCAGTGACTCAATAGCAGCCAGATGACAAGAAATATGATGGAGTTTATAGTTCAGTGTGTGTGTATGATAAGCTCAGGTTTGGTTTGGCTTTATTTGTTTAAAGGTAAAACTAACCTATGCTGGAAAATGAAATTGTATTAAACTGTCTTTATGAGCGTCTCTCGTCATACCAAATGTTTGAGGTATTTCTGTGATTATTCATTTATTGCTGAGAATTGACAGGCTAAATCCTGACCTATTTCAGTTATGCAGGCTCAGGGCTGGTCCTGTAAATTAAATGCACTAAATGCTACTGATGACCTGGAAGGAATGGAATTAAGCTGTGTTCTTTGGTTTTAGCAGTTCAGAACTAGATAAATGAAGAACTAGTTCTAGTTTATTGTAGCAGCTACACTGCTCTTAAAAGACAAGGAATGAGTCAGGTAAGTCAGAAGATGCAGTTTTTGTTACTGGCTTCTGAGAACAAACCCAATAAGATATTAATGATGCTTAGCTGAAAGATGTTAATTATACCTAGCTGAAGGAGAGAGCTGCATGTTCCAACACAAACCAGGAGGCCTGGTAGCTTACCTTTGTCTGCCCTTGCCATTTTATGTTGTGCAGCCCCGAGTGAAGTTAACCCCCTCTAGTCACTTTGGGGCATAGCTAAATGCAGATCCTTCCCTGTGGTCCTGGAGTGGTTGAAGGAGAGGTGTAGCTCTCCTGAAGGTCATAAAGCCCACCAGAGACAGAAATAGAAGTGGACTCCTGGCACAGGTCCTGTGCTGTAGACTCTGCTGGCTTGTCACTGTTCTTTACTTTGAAATGCTGTAAACCACTAAAGCTTTTAACCATGGTTATGTCTTTATGGAGATGGAATAGTGCAAAAAGAAAGTTTTCTACATCCCCGTTGCTCCTGCTTGGTATAAAAATAGCTCTTGTGTGACCTTGTAGATTTTTAATCCAGTCATTTTTACTGTTGCTGAGGATTTTCAGTAGCTCAGTGGAATTGGAATTCTTTATAAAGTTTCTGCTTCCATTTCTGATCACTGAAGTGTTCATAGTAATACATTTGATTAAAAATATGGTTCGAATTTGATAAAAGATGCTAAATGTAAGTTCATAATACAAATAGTTAATTAGGATTTACTGAATGCTGTCTCATTAGAGCTTAATCCTCATGTGCCCTTCACCTTTGCAGTGTCAGAGTTTTGAAGGAGTGTGGGTTTGAGATGAAGGCAAAAGTTCCTGTTAAAGACTGAATGCTCTCATTGACACTCAGGGTTAGCTCAAGGCAGGTTTAATTCTCACAGCTATTATTATAAGGTACATGTTACAGTGTAGTCTTGCACCGTAAACATGAGTCTGAGGTACTTTCATTTGTTGGAGGGAGGGGGCCACCTCTCAACAGTGTATGGAATTTAATGCTTGAGTTGATTCGGTGAAGAATGTGTTTTTCCTTCCAGCTCCCTGTGAAGCTGCCAGAAATGTCTGTTTGCTTTACTGAGAGCCACATGATTCCTGTTGGTCATTAAAATCTTAAGGTATTCCACACCTTGCATGTGCATTGGTCTCTAAATGAGGGGAAAACCAACATTGCTATAGGCCTCTTTTTACTAGTGTCAGGGTTGCTGAGGCAATGCCTATGTTGTCTTCTGAAGGCAGAGTCTTTGGCCCTGGTGAAACAGCCAAAAGCTGTGGGACTCAGTTCACACAGTGGTGACCCTAAGCTGCTGTCCTTGGCTTCTCAGCAGGGTTTCTAGCTTGAGATTAGTGCTTCCCCAATGATCCTCTGCAGCTTCCAGTCATCTCAGCACGTGGTGGAGCTTGCTCATGTTTGCCTGTATCAAATTGCATAAGCACCATGGGAAGGGAATTGAGAAACTTGGTATAATTTCCTATGTAGGAAAGACTGATGTGAGACTGAAAGTATTCATGTGCACAGGTTACACATCAGGCAGTTGTGTGTAAACACCATTTTGGCCACTGCTTACAAGGGGTGTTTCAAACAAGTCTGAAAATGAAACCTAATGATGTGGTGCTTTAAAGAGCTACTGCAGAAATGAAACATTCTGAAGTGTTTTTTTTTTCTTCTACTGAAACAAATGGGGGCATTTTAATTTAACTGCATTGCTGAAGGCTAATGGGTTTCAGCAGATACGGCTCAGAGATTGTGTAGGATGGTTGTCACTTTTCTCAGTGTTGGCCAGGAATCCATGCCAAAAACATGGTATCAGTTCTGGCAGGGAAGTATTTGCTTTGGTTTCATGTATATTCTGCTGTTTCTGCCTAGGTAGGTACTAACTGACAGTCGCATGAACCAAGCAATAGCCAGGAAATGCTACAGCTGGATGTCACAGTGGCTATTTGCCTTGTGCAAAGTGCAAAACATAAGAATGAACAAATCTCTGTGCTGGAAGGGTGACTAACACTGTTTATACAAACTTATAATTTGATAAGATGTCCACTTGATGTTCGAACCTACAGAAGTCTTCCTGAGAAGGAAGAGGATTCAGCGGAGGGGTCTAAAAATTGAGATGAAACGTGCAGAGCAACGTGAAGAGGTCATTGCTGAATTTGTGAAGCCAAGCATTCAAAAGTCAGGATAGACTGGAAGTGAGTTGTGCTGTAGTGCACCTACAATGTCTTGTTCTCTCCTTTTCCCTCTTGATGGCTGAAGGGGTTTGTTTCCTTTGTGTCTGCTGATTCTATTTGAAGATTATTAGTCCAGTAAGTAGGGAACATGACTCTTATGACCACTTTTCCATCATAAGAGGGATGAAGGGTGTTATTCTGGGTCTAGAGATTTGTGTTTATAATCCACAGGAGAAAGCAACATTAATATTAAGGTTGCATAACAAAGGATGAGAAGCCCTCTACAAGAATGCTGCTGCTGGCCCCAAACCATGTTATGAGCTAGGCAAACGGGCTGTTTTTCATGTGTATTATATCATTTGTATAGTACCAGATGCAAGAGCTCTTCTGTAAGAAACCAAAGATTTTGTAGTCCAAATGGACAGAGTACAAAGGAGAGAGCAGATAGCTAGCACAGGGATCCTGTGCTGAGTGGCTGGACTTGATTCAATTCTGAATCCACTTGTGTAATTATGAACATAGCTTGTGGCTTTTGCTGCTACTGATCTTATCAACATGCTGGTGGTAAAATGCTGCCTTGGAAAAGCAGCATCTCTCTAGGATTTAGGCACTTAGTTAGCCAGGTGGATCTAAGACTTTAAGTGAAGTGTTTATTACTTATGCCACGCTGCACAGATACACAGAGAGAAAGAGGAAGCTACTTAGAGCTTGTTTTATGGAGGACTCAAGCTTTTAATGTTGCTGAGAGGTACCAGTTTGTTTTATACCACGAATCACTGTGGTAATGATTTGATTCAAACCGTGTTCAGTTATTTACCTTATTTTCATAGAGATGCGTATGCTTCACACTTAGTACTTTAAATATGCAGTTTGCCAGTAGAAGAAAGATCAGAATTGCTTCTGTTACGGCCCCTCTCTCTGCCACTCTTGATGCATTGCTGGGTAACTTCATTTTATGATCTATGTAACTCAGTTTTACCTTGTTCTTTTTCCCAACTCCTCCCTCCATCCCCTCCTCTTTCACTCCAGAGAAGCACAGATTATTTGCTTTGTGTGGTGCCCTGAGATTTTTCCCTTGAACTATGCTGAATGTTACCAACTCTCCTGCAGAGCTAATATTGGGTTTTGTGTTTCTTTGCCTTCCTGTTTGATGTGGCCCCTCTGAAGGGGATACTGAAGTCTTTTTACAGAGAATCCCTTACATAAACTTGGAGGAGGCACTGGGTTTGCTCCGATGTCCTGCTCTCGAGTTCATTTGCTGCAGTCCGTCCATATCACTGGATTAGGTTTCCTCTCAAAGCTGGTATTTTGTGATGGTTTTTCCATAGTGGGGGTCGAGCAGTTGGCTGGTTTAATCTATAATGAATGCTCTGCTTGTGGACCTTAAATACTTTCCACTGCTCTTCAGCCTTGTCCTCCTGTGTTGGGATGCTGTGGGCTCTTCCTGCTTGTTTCCCCTGCTGCTAAAGGAGCAAAGAGAATCGGTCTGGAAGGTCTGGAAAGTATTCAGAGCTTAATGAAAGAAAAGCAGCCTTTAAAATTGGCAGCTGATATTATGTTTGGAAGAAGATTCCTTGAACTCCCAATGACCATTCTGATGGGAGAGGATCCTGAACAAAAACTTTCCTTCTTTGACTCTATAAGCCACGGATTTTAATCTATGTTAGAAAACAAACCATCTGGAGCAAAAAGTCCCAATCTATTCCAGCTCCCAGCAATCATGTAATGAGACTTCAGTCATATGCTTGGATCTGAGCAGGTTTGGGCTGTCCCATTGGAGCTCACCTGAAATCCTGTAATGCTGTACAAATGCTAATCCTGAGTGTCTGGCTCTGCTCACTGTATAATATCGAAGCCATTCCTTGAAATGGGATTTCAAGGTCACTGCTAGGAAGCTTTCAGGCAGCACAACTGTACCTGCTGCCAGTCTGTGGAGGCTTGAACTGTTCTTTACATATAGATGGGTGTGTTTTGCAGAGGAGGTTTTTAACAGTTTAGGAAAAGGAGATGGTTTGGCTCTGTATTCTAGGAGGGGTGAGGAGCAGCCCCAGTTTGACATAGAATCCTAGAACCACAGACACAGAATCATAGAACCATAGAAAGGACCTTAAAGCTCCTCCAGCTCCAACCCCTGCCATGGGCAGGGGCAACTTCCATAGAGCAGCTTGCTCCAAGCCCCTGTGTCCAACCTGGCCTTGAGCACTGACAGCAATGGGGCAGCCACAGCTTCTCTGGGCACCCTGTGCCAGCACTCAGCACTCTTCACAGGGAGAACTTCTGCCTTATTTCCAGCCTGAACTTCTCCTGTTTCAGTTTGAACCTGTTACCCCTTGTCCTCTCACTACAATCCTTGATGAAGAGTCCCTCCCCAGCATCCCTATAGGCCCCCTTCAAATACTGGAAGGCTGCTCTTGAGGTTTCCACGCACCCTTCTCTTCTCCAGGCTGAACAGCCCCAGTGTTCTCATCCTGTCTCCATACAGGAAGTGCTCCAGCTCCTGAGCATCCTTGTGGCCTCCTCTGGACTTGCTCCAACAGCTTCGTGTCCTTCTCATGTTGGGGCACCAGAACTGTATGCAGTACACAGTGTCTCACGTGGAGGGGGCACATGAGGGCAGAGTAGAGGGGCAGGATGAAGATCACTTCCTTTGACCTGCTGGTCGCATCTCTTTGACCTGCTTCTGCAGAGTGCGGGTCCAGGAACTGGAGCCTAGAAACTGAGGCCTCCATTGTCAGGCAGGGGCTGTAAGGACTCTGCAGAGGCTGTTGCAGAGCCAGGAGTCTTGGAAGGGTTGGTCTTGAGCAAATCTGTGTAGCACAGCTGTCCTGGGGCTGTGAATTTGGAAAGCTCAGGCTCTCCAGCAGCCTCATACTCAAACTGGCAGCACACTGAGGAAAATAGCTTTGGAGTGCAAATTCAGTTGCTTTTGGAGGTGAAGCTGTTGAAACTCTGCTGGTTTCCAGTGAACCACATGTGTAACCTCCCCATGCCTGAGAGTATATCCACGGATAGAGTCTTTCAGTTGTGCTGCTGCAGTTGACTATTGCATGTGCTGTGCTTGGCTGGGAGGCCCTGCCTGAGCAGTATCACTCAGCCTCGGTGGTAGGAAAACACATTTGCTCTTCCCTGCTGTTAGTCACAAAAAGCATCCATGTGATGTCTGCTTATGTTTAAAGAAGTCATAGCTAGGATGTGGTCAGCTCTGCAGATGTTGGGGTAAACAGGGTGCCTGTGGTGTCTTGCAGAGTGCCTGCTGTCTGTTTGGCTCCTTTTCCAGGTCTCCTCATTAGAGAGCAAATTGCTGTATTCTGTTATCCTGATGCCCCCCCCCAACATGCAGCAGTAATGCCCATGGTGTTGTATGAGTGCAAAGCTGATTGAGTGCTGCCTGCCCTGATGCTGAACCTGTTACCACCATTTATTGGTGTTTTCAGCTTTACTTGCTGTGTCCTCTCAATTAGGGAAAAAGTGCTGACTAGCAGCATGCGTGAAATGATACACACCTTGCTTGGGTTTCATAGAATCATAGAAGAGTCAAGGTTGGAAAGGACCTGAAGATCATCCAGTTCCAACCCCCTGCCTTTGGCAGGGACACCTCCCACTAAACCATGCCACCCAAGGCTATGTCCAGCACCTTGAACACTGCCAGTGATGGAGCATTCACACTTCCCTGGGCAACCCGTTGCAGTGCCTCACCACCCTTACAGTAAAGAACTTCTTCCTCAGATCCAATCTAAACTTCCCCTGTTTATGTTTGAACCC
>JASSUY010012259.1:0-24920 GCA_032466535.1 Forpus xanthops
CTGTAGCTGTGCCTGGGATTGCTCTGACCCAGGTGGAGGACCTTGCACTTGTCATGGTTAAACTTCATGAGGTTGGCGTCAGCCCACTTCACAAGCGTGTCAAGGTCCCTCTGGATGACATTCCTTCCCTCCAACGTATCAACAGAACCACAGAGCTTGATGTCGTCGGCAAACTTGCTGAAGGCACACTCAATCCCACTGTCCATGTCATTGACAAAGATGTTGAACAAGACCGGTCCCAACACCAATTCCTGAGGGGCACCACTCATTACGTGCCTCCAGCTGGACACTGACCCATTGAGCACTGCTCTTTGCGTGTGGCCATCCAGACAGTTCTTTATCCACTGAGTGGTCCGCCAATCAAATTGATGTCTCTCCAACTGAGAGACAAGGATGTCATGAGAGACAGTGTCAAACGCTTTGCACAAGCCTAGGTAATTGACATCAACTGCTCTACCTCTGTCCATCACTTCCACAGCTACATCACAGAAGGCCACCATATTGGTCTGGCAGGATTTCCCCTTACTGAAGCCATGCTGGCTGTCACCAAGCACCTTGTTGTTTTTCATGTGCCTCAGCATGCTTTCCAGGACAATCTGCTCCAAGATTTTGCCAGGCACAGAGGTGAGGCTGACTGGTTTGCAGCTCCCTGGCTCATCCATTTTCCCCTTCTTGAAAATGGGATTTATATTTCCCTTTTTCCACTCATCGGGAACTTCTCCTGACTGCCAAGATTTTTCAAATATGATGAGAGTGGCTTAGCAACTTCATCTGCCAGCTCCTTCAGGACCCACAGATGGATTTCATCATGTACCATGGACTTGTGTACATTCAGGTTCTTAAGATGGCGTCGAGCCAGGTCCTCTCCTACAGTGGGCCCAGGGTCTTCATTCTCACAGTCCCTGCATCTGCCTTCCAAGACTTGGGTGGTATGCTCAGGACATTTTACAGTGAAGACTGAGGCAAATAAGTCGTTAAGAACATCACCTTTCTCCAAATCCAGGGTAGCCAGTTCTCCCGATAGCTTCTGGAGAGGTCCTACCTTGTCCCTAGCTTGTCTTTTATTTGCAGTGTACCTATAGAATTCCTTCTTGTTATCTTTCACATCCATAGCCACGTTTAATTCTAACTGGGCCTTAGCTTTCCTAACCTGGTCCCTAGCTTCCCGCACATCCCTGTATTCTCCCAGGCCGCCTGTCCTTGCTTCCACCTTTTACAAGCCTCTTTTTTTCCTTCGAATTTTCCTCAGCGGCTCCTTATCCATCCAAGGAGGTCTCCTGGCTCTCCTGCAGTACTTCCTTCTAGTAGGGATGTATTGCTCCTGAGCTTGAAGCAGGTGATCCTTGAATATCTACCAACAGTCTTGGGGCCCCCTGCCCTCTAGGGCTATATCCCATGGTACCTTACTGAGCAGGTTCCTGAAATAGCCAAAAACTATTTGATCTTTTGTATGGCTTTGCTTATTGAAGATTTTTTATGAGTTCATAACGACAGTCTTAATGAGACAATACAAGTCCTCCTGCATGGGAGCTCAGAATTTTCATTCCCAACACTAATTTTCTTATCAAAATAGGGAAGATAGCAGAAAAGCTTTTTCAAACATTCAAGTTACTCTCAGAAAGTGCCTGAGATTAAGCTCACAATCCACAAGTCAGGAACTTCCTGGCCTGTCCTCCCTTGTTCTCCTCAGCTGTGCATCCGGAACAATCTAGAGCATTTCAAAACTTTTTATGCAATTACCTGACACTACTGTGGAAAAACACAGTTTTGTATTTAAAGCACACTGGAACTTTCAGAAGCATCTGAGAAGTCACTGAATTAAACCGGTGAGGCTCAAGCTGATGCTCGAGCTATTGTTCTGTTTTTCTGTCCTTGGATGAACCGCTTAAATCCTACTGTGTCTCAATTTGCCATCTGGCAAAAAATACTCTTCTGTAGACTATGTCACACAAGGTTTGATCCTTTTGTGAGGAAGGTACAGTTACAATGCTTAATTACATAATGTAAAAGAATTCCAGTTGCTTTCATGCTGTGAAGCATATTTCTTAGGCCTGTCCTTGCTCAAAGTATCCAAAATATTTTTAGAATATGTGGAAGAAAGGTTGCTTCTAGTCCATCTTCTGTGAGATCATAATTATCTCCCAGTATTTCTTAACAGGAGATCTGTCAGTTGCAACTCTTTAGTTCCAACCAATTGAATTACATTGAAAAAAGAAAAAGATACTAGAGCAATTAAAATCAGATAAGAGCTATTTGAGGAGCAGAAAAGGCTCAGTTTACCAGCATAAAATTATGTAAATAGCACAACATAGCATAAAGAAAAATTAACTAGTCCAAGATGTAACGGTCCGTGGGTTTGTTCCAACAGTCATAACACTAGATTACTCATGCCTACTGCGATCTTCATGCCTTATTTTCTACTATTGTTTCAGCTTGTATGTAATATGACTGTGGATGTAAAACATGTCACCAACTCACTCTTTCTAACTTTTCAGTTCTCAGGTCCTCATCTTAAAACCAGACACACAGTAGAACTAAAAAACAGAAAGATGATTTAAGGAATGGAATGCTTTTCATACAAGTAATGACAGCTGAGTGGATGTATGATAGAGATATTTAAAACATGAGTGGAAAGATGACAGTAAATAAAGAATCAATATTCGCTGTTTTTTTCCAACACAAGAGCTATTGTGCACTGAATAAAACCAACAGGTAGAAGGTTTAAAAGAAAGAAAAGATACTACTTTCTCATGCAACATAGTCAACTACTGGCACTAAAATTTACATTTGTTCAACAAATGATAAACTCATAAGAGAAAAATCCATAAGGAGCTGTTGAACAGAAAAGCAATACATTTAACCTCAGAAAGGCTGAACTGCAAACAGTTGATGACTGGGAGAGCATGTGACCAGTATTTGCTTGTCCTTTTCTTATGAACTTCCATGGGATTTAATAGAATCATTAGTGGCAACTGAAAATCCTATCTAGTCCTGTCTAGTATACTGGCTCAGCATGGCTATTCTCAGGTCTCAGTTTCTGAGGTTTCAACATGTGAAGTCATTTGATCACTATAGAGACAGTGGTGATGGATCATATTTGTTACTGACTTCAGAGGAAGCCTTTTGCACAAGTGCAGAGTCCTGTTTTGAGCTGCAGTTTAGCACTGTGGCCCGTCCTTCCAGTGGTCTCCATCCCATTTGTCTGCAGTGCTGAATGTAGCACATGAACCCTTGAAGGAAGAGATGCTACAAACTGTTTGGAAAATGTCCTGAGGTATGACTGTAGCATCGAAGGAATGCAAGACCAAGTCAAATATAAAACTGAAGCAGAAGCTCTGAGATTCAACAGAAATGCTGTCTAGGGGCAGAAATGGGGTTGAGTCAGAAGGATGAGCAATGAAACTGCATACCCCGAGTGACTGAATATAAAGCATTTTATTAAAATTACTTAAAACTAGATGATCATGACAGACTAATATGCTCTGGTCCTCTCCTTATTGGGGAACACAGAAATGAGTAACATATTTCTTATTTCCACATCTAAATATGTAACTAATATTATTTAAGCTTTCATGGTCCTTTTTTTCTTTAATTCTTCACACCCCTCCATATGTGGCAAAAAAAAATATTGTGTGTGTTCTAATTAACCTTTTGCTTAATCACTGAAAATATATTATAAAATTTCACCGCTGTTGGCACAATAGGATTGGACAGAATGGTCACTGGGTGACAGTGCTGGAAACGAGGAGTCAGTATGAAATGGAATGGGGATAGTGTGCTTTCTTGGAGAAAGATGAACTTGTGATAACATAATCACTTCATTGTGACTGTTTGGCTGGGTGGTACATTCAAATCAACTGTCTATCCTACAACCAAACAATTTTCCCTTTTTTTGCTGCACTTTGTTGCCAAGTAAATCATACTACAGCATGTGGGTTCTCTTCAAAAAGTGTCTGACATCTGTGTCTGCATTAAAGATGCCAGCTTAATTTTCTAGGAATATGAAAAATCACAATAAATAAAGCAGTTCATGCCTCTGCTTGCTGAATTATGCTGCAATGTATAACTACCAGAATTGCCTTCATTTTTTTTATAAAATACTCCAACTGAAAGATGACAAAAATAAAACTGAACCTCCTTGTACAGATTTAAAAAAAGACCCACAACTTTATATTGTTGAGTTAGGTAGAGAATTATGAAGACTAATCAAAGGTCATATACTCCTTTTGTCATTATTCAGAATGGGAAAAATCCTAATTAAAATTTCCAGAAGAATGCCTTTTGCAAGTTTTTAAAGTTCAGCAGACTTGGGATCTCATGAAGTGCTTAATAACGAAAATAGTCTATGGAGAATATTAAGTCAAGGAAGAAGAAACATGCCATTTCTTAATTAGTCTGTAGCCTGTTTCCCCATTGGGCAACCTTGTCTCCTAAAGAACTTCAAGTAAAGCAATCTGCAAGTGCCTTCTTCTGCATACTTGCATATTTAGTGGATGGGTGTTTGATCTGGCATTTGAAAACCATTCAAATTCAAGAGACAAGGAGGAAGAAATCACCCATCACCGTTAAACATGGAGAGTAACCAGCAGACATTTTCATTTTATTACAGCCAGTAAACACAAGTAGCCTTTTAGTCATCTCCAGTGTTTTGTTAAGATCTCCACTTACTGAAAGATGAGTATTTTAAGCTCTTGCTGTTGATTTCAAAGAGGAGCTGTCCTTTTAATCTGGAGAAACATACCTAAACAAAATAATACAGATCCTATCTAGATGTCTTTGAAGAAAAAAAAGAGTTATGCAAACCATGAAAAAAAAAGAAAGAAAAAAAAAGATGGAAAAATGCTGCCAGAAAAAAAGTGCATTTAGGGAAAGGGGGAGAAGTTAAATCTAGAAAGACAAACCAAAATGAAATACCTTCTGTGTTAGTTTCTTGAAGCATCTATGTTTCTCAACTCTCCAAACACCTAAATAAATTACCAGATTATTTTCTGTATGTTCCTTTTCTTGTGTAGTCTTTTCAGTCCATCACTCATGAACTAGAACCAATTGCAAACAGAAATCAACATCGATCAAGATCTGATAAGGCTTACTAGCTAAGACCAATCCAAATTAAAACTCAGACATTTTTCATAATCAAAGTGAAATTTGACTAAATCCTCATGAGCTTAGTATCTTCTGCTCTGCTATTTAGCTTTCAGCCTTTTTTTCCCCATTTCTATTTTCTCTCTAAGTTTTGTTTCTCTTATATATCCTTATTTTCCCTTGCTTTTTTCCCTTCATGTCCACCCTGAAAACACTAAGTAGAAATGTCAAAAAACATAATCTGGAGAAAGCATCATTAAAAGGAACTTAAGAGCTATTAACTAATTCACTGGCAGTGGAACCAACAGCACACAACCATGACAGACACTAAGAAATAACACGACTTGTGCCACTGTGGTGGTTCTCAGTTACTGATGGCAATCCAGTGAGGATTTTTTCATCTGATGGCTGTGTCTTGAGGATCATAGGCTCATAGAATGGTTTGGGTTGGAAACCCCCTTGCCACAAACAGGGACACCTTCCAGAAAACCAGGTTGCTCAAAGCCCTTCCAACATGGCCTTGAATACTTCTAGGGATGGGGCAGCCACAACTTCTCTTGGCAGCCTGTTCTGGTGTCTCATCAACCTCATGGTGAAGAATTTCTTCCTTTTATCTAGTACAAATCTACCCTCTTTCAATTTAAAGCCATGCAACCTTGACCTGTCACTATATGCTCTTGTAAAAAGTCACTCTTCAGATTTCTTGCAGGCCCTCTTTAGGTTCTGGAAGCTGCTTTAAGGTCTCCCCTGAGCCTTCTGGCTGAACAACCTCGGCTCTCTCAGCCTGTCATGACAGGAGAGGATAAATAAAAACTTCAGCACATAAAGAGAGTTTCCTTACATCTAAGACCAGAATCCCAGCTGCTGTAAAGTGGGGATGCATGGAGGAAGTAATCTTTGGTACATGGTGACGTGAAGCCTCATTACTTCTAAAGAAAAGGAATAATGACGTATATTCTTCAATGCCACCTGCTGGCGCTTTATTTAAGTGAATTCTTCAAAATAAATACATTAAAAGTTCTTATAAAAACATGTGTCTTAAAACTCATAATGCTTAGCTTTCCATGTCTGGACATAGAGAAATCTGAATCTGGATTGCTCATGACCACTGCTTTAATTCCATTCCCCCTGTTATCTTATCAGCTATCTGAGGGATGCCACAGATGTTTTTTTCAGTGGCAGGACTGACTGAACTGTTTAAAGGGTCCATTCCATCCTAAGGAATCTAACTTTTCATGTTAGCAAGCATTTTATGCACCAAATATACAGTAAAGGTATTCTTTAACTGGTCAGCAATGTCCCTGAAATACTCAAATTTACAGGAGATTTCCTAAATCTGTTTGTATATAAAAACAATGAGAGTGTTAATAATTACAACTAATGTGTTTACGGTCAGTATTTCACACACAGCTATTAACTAGAGCTTTCCCTTGCATTTCTCTGCCTCTGTAAGTGCATAGAACAAACGCTGAGAAGGCCTGACAGGCTGTCTGTGTAGAGAGGAGTTGGTTGTGACATTACAAAGCAGAGATATATTTGTAACAGGACCAACAGCTGAAAAATACGGAAGACTCGTAAGAAGCTTAATGTGCAATAGAGCTTGATGCTAGGGGTGAAAGGGAGGGCACTGGGACAACTAGTGCTTCTGATCTCTGCCTAGTCTCCCTTTAACACAATGATAAATGGCTCTCAATGAATTCTACATTATGGACTACTGATTATACTTAAATTATTTTGAAAGCTTAGATTAACGTTAAATTAACACTTTCTCATGATTTCTAGGATAAGGCTGTCCAGTGCTGTCACGGACTTTAAATGAGCTTTTGCAGTATTCGGGGTTAGTCTTGTCTGGTCCATATTCTGTAAGAAATTTACCAAGGAGCTATGCTGCTAAGATTGTTTTCATACTTCTTACACATGAGAGGAGCAGCAAGGAGGCTATTTAATATAATTGACATTATATTCACCCTTTTGTGTACTATTTTAATTAATCCAGAACAGACATAATTCAGAAGACCTTTTTCAAAGTAATCTGAATCTAAAGCAATGCAAATTATTAACCTATTGATATTTTAATTTTTACTGAAACACTTCAAGCACCATACATCAAAATCTGAATTCACTCACCATCGTTCCTCTTTAGAAAAGCTTTTTTTTTTTTTTTTTGTCAATAAAGTCAGCAGAGTTAATCCAGGAGGAGGATATGGCCTCAGATCACAGGAGATACAACCAGACTGAAATTGCTTAAATAGCACAAGAATGGAATGGTTTGTGGCATGTAGCATTGTTTTATACCTTTTGTAGTCATTAATATCAATATTTTTATACCAATGCCTGCAAATGGCAGACACATACATGATTCTATTCCCAGAAAACCCTAAGGTACTAGACTCCATTCTTAAGGATAATGCACAAAGAGATGGACTACAGTTTATACCAGCTAAGAAAGAATAATGTGAGGTTCAGAACTACCATATATTCATGTCTTTTTAAGTTTAGCAAAAGCTTCTTGTTTTTCATAATAGTGCTCCATAGCCATATTAATATATAAACAAATTACTTGCATTTTTAAATTCTATTTGGGCTCTCTCTCAAGACTTCCTTCATTTTGTGAAGATACATTGACTCTTTGATTTCCAGGCTGAATTCAGTATGAAACTAATGCACAAATCTTTTCAGGAAATGGGAAGGTTAAGAAGCCATAGATGTTTTCTAAGGCAAAGTGCAGAGGTAGTCATTAAGGTCCAAAGAGAGAGAAAATACAAAGAGAAAAAATTTGAAGAAAAGTGAAATGCTTGTCAGCCTATGAATGACCCATGCTGAGCACATTTTATAAGCTTAATTCCTCCAATTAAAAAAAAAAAAAAAAACAAAAAACCAAACCAAACCAAACTATATTTTCTCAATGCATCAGGTAGATTTCTTGTACTGTCGCCAGTGCAGAAGTTCAGTTACTGAGTTTCAGAACAAAGAGCACAGGCGCTTGTTGTTGATTGGAAACACTGAAACATATATGCATAGATGATAGAGAAGACTGTCAAGCTTTGCTACAGTGTTCAACAATGCTAGTCAGATTTTTTTTTTCACCTGGGACCTAACTCTAGCCGTGATATAGCTATTAAGTGAAAAATGGGGTTCTGAACAATCCTTGATCTGGCTATCTAATATGCTCAAAGATAAAATCAATCAAAGTTCAAGCCATTGGAAAGTCAACTTGTATTTAGGAGCCTCTAATTTAAAACATTTTTGCCACTATTTTCAGGCAAGGAGCTTTCCATAGTGAGTGGGAAAGGATGTATCCTGCCATAAAGATATAACTCAAAATGAACCAGATCTGTTGAATTTACCAGCAGAACCACCAAAGGGAAGTACCAGATGTGACCACTGGTAGAAACAGTGCATGATCTGGCACAGTGCTATAATGTCAGCAACTTGGCATAGCTTTATTTTGCTCTGTCAAACACTCCTTGTGATGCTAAATGAATTGTTCCTCTAGAATTTGAAGCAGGTAAAGGGAAAAAAAAGAGGAAATTCATAGCATTCCTCATGATTAAAGTGATAAAACCAATCTACTCTAAAAAAACAGAGGCTGAAATCTGCCCTTAGTATAAATCCACGTATTTAATTGCAGGATGAATTCAGGGTGAGCATTGCTACTTAGCCTCAGATTAGAATAAGGATTCTTAAAACCAGAAAGCACAAAAGCCTTATTTCATGAAGCTACACAGATTTACATGCACCTATCATTTATTCCCTTCTCTTGATTAGTAACTTTTTTTGAGTCGTTTGATCAGCTAAAATGTGCGAATCAATTTCTATACAAAGATGAAAAGAAAAAAAAGGTAAATAAAATGTAGGAGTGAAGAAACAGAGAAAACATCAGCTAACTAAACCAGTAAAGATGTAAAAAGTAGGCTGAGGCATTAGAATAGAAAAAAGAGCGTACCTGTCTTCTGGGTCAGGCTTCACCTTCCCAAGGGCCCAAGTCTCTCACAAATGAGTACTTCATTTTAGCTGGAATTTTTTCTTTTGCTCTGCCAATACAGTTACACTGAAAATTTAATGTCCATGAAAAGAACACTTGGACTCAATAGCAGCTGAAGTCATTAACTGAAAAAAGTTACTCTGAAATGGGTTGAATCATTCACAAACAACTTGATGATCTTTGGTCTTGGTCGAAATTACTATTATTTTTAACAAGCCAGTAAACTATTCTGAACTTTACCTTTCTCTCTGATGACACAGACAGTGAATGAGGAAAAATTAAAGGCTTTTCCTTTGTGAGAATCAAAAAATAAAAATCACTCAGAGAACAAGATAAAAAACCCTTCAGTATAGCAATAGGGTTACCAGGAACAGGACAAGGTATATGCTGCCCAGAGGGTTATTCTTCTGCAGCACCATCTGTCTTGGGGAAAAGTACTCCTGCACTGCGACCAGGAAAATGATAGACACTATTGCCAGAAGAGCCCACTATCTGGACGAAATCTTTTCTCACTAACATTAATTAAAACTTGCAGTAGAACTAGGTTTTTGAGCCTTCTAAAACAGAAACTGTAATACTGGACTTTAAAAAAGGAATAAATAAATAAATAATATTAAAAAAGCCTGGTGGGGTGCAGTGAGAGAAACACAGCATGGAGGGCCTATGATTAATAAATGTTTTTCCAAATCTGCATTGACTTGTTCTAACAAGCCAAAAGTTAGAATAGTTGGGTTAGAAATAGCACCTTAATATTCTGATATTGAATTAAAATTACTACCTGTCATGGGTTCAGCAGCAGCAGTCATAGTCATTTTTCTCTTTCGTAGTAGCTAGTGCAGCGCTGTGGTTTTGATTTTGGGCCTGCGAACTGTGCTGATAACACCAGTGTTTTCAGTTACTGCTTGGTAATGTTTTGGTCTGATCAAGGACTTTCTGAGCCTCATGCTCTACCAGAGAGGACGGAAAGCTGGGAGGAAGCAGAGGCAGGACACCTGACCCAAACTGACCAAAGAGATATTCCACACCACAGCATGTCATTCCCAGGAAGTAAAACTGGAGAGCAGAGACCCAGAAGGGTGAGGGTGCACTGCTTGGTCAGGCTGGGTATAGGTGTTGAGTGATTGCATTTTTTCCCTTGTACTTCTCTTCCCATTATTATTATTGGTGGTAGCAGCAGTGGTTTGTGTTATACCTTAGTTACGGGGCTGTTCTTATCTCAACCCATGGGAGTTACATTTCTTTCAATTCTCCTTCCCAACCCTCTGGGAGCAGGGGGAAGAAGGAGGGGAAAGTGAGTGAGAGAGAAAACTGCGTGGCTTGAGGTTTAAACCATGATATGATCCTATAAAGAACCACTGCATCTGTATAGCATCACAGAAGTCTAACAGGAAAAGAACTTTCAACATTTTAAAATTACTGAAGATATTGTTTGGGTTCATGAATATTGGAAAAATAATCCTGAAAGAGGATTTACTAGCCTAAAGACAATCCCTCAAAGAAGTGAAGGAATCCACTATGCTTTATTAATTTAGGAGAAACAGGAAAAAGCACTAGAAGGACAAACTTGAATTGCCAGTGAGCAGCATAAGATGAGCATATATGTCTTTTTCACAAGCATGCAATTTAGCCAGATGCTGATAATTAAAGATATTCATCTGAGGGTGACTGATTACCAAGTAGAGCTACAAGTCTTTGAGAAAACCCGTCTCATGAACAGCCCTATTTTTTAAAACAAAGCCAGAGCCCAGTGAATGTGCCACATCAAAAAGTCAAATTAAAGTCACTGGAGGCATTATAAACCAGGAGGAAAAAAAGATACATAAAAAAAATCAGATCAGTTAAGAGATGAACTTTTTCCTTTTCTTGCAATCCTTCAAGTTTCTTTTCAGTGTCCCTTTTCACCGAAAGCTTTGGATCCTTGTTCCTGGGCTGTCTACTTGACATTATAAGTGAAACCTAGTTGGAAATTCTTGGCCAAAACAGAAAGAAAGCTCTCTTTATGAACCCTAGCAGGGGGTTTAGCACAATTATACATAACTGTATATAAGGTGGATCATACTGGTTACCTCAGAGTCAATATACAACAGTCCTGTTGCTGATGCACTGACTTCTTATATATTATACACAGGATCATTTAGTAACAGTAAGCACTGCACTTTGTGCCAATACAGTAGAAAACCTCATAATAGTTTGGGTTTATGTGACATGAAGTTTCTAGCAGAAATACATATCATTGTTTTAAAACTCACAGCTTGGATATGACATGAAACCTTTGCTGAATGTACCATTTTACAAGATGAGATATTTTTGATGCTATTGTTAAATCTGAATCACAAAGTTGATTTGCTGAAAGCAGCTGTTTTCAGTTTTCAGTCAGGCACACACACTTTGGTTGAGTACCAGCAAAGCCTGAATTTATTCATTTTCAAGCATTTTTGACTTCTCATCTCCATTTCTGAGAGCAGACAGCATACATCATGTTTGGGTGAAGTCACGTGTCTTGAAGCAAAGAATAGAAGTGCTTTAAATTTATTTGTCTTCATTGTTTTATATCATTTAATGTGTTGCTAGTACATGAGGTTACTCCTAGAGATTACCTGCAGGTACATTTTCAACGCAGAAACACTACATTCAGAGAAATTGCAACAGGTATAGCTATATTATGTCTCAGGGGCACAACTTGCACCTGGTGTGTGCAGGCTCAGTGTGCTTTCCAAGAACCTCATGGACAAATGCAAAGGCAGTGGGTGCTTCTGAACTAGACAAACCTTCCTATTACATAGGCTAAACTGCAATAGAAAGGCTGTGTTTCTTGAAGAAAGACAAGTGAAGAATTTTTCAAGCAGCTGAGGGAAATCTCACTAGAAATAATTTGATGGAATTGATAAAGGAGAAATTTCAGTCTGATATTGTGACACTCTCATCAGTGTCACCAGGACCGGTGAGACTTGTTCAACTGTGTAATAATCATCCAGGAAAACAGATGAAGTTTTGTCGTATGAAAAATGGAAGAATAATTTGAGACATCACTCAGAGGTATACTTTCTGAAGCAGTTCTGCACTGGCAGGTGGATAGGACAAATCAGCTTTTTTCAAGATCTTAGGACATCTCCTTATCAGTTGTATATCAGTATCTCTTCTACAAAATCAGGTGAGAAATCATACCTTACATCTGACAGCTTGACACTAAGTATCTGTGAGGCTTAATGTCTACCTGACAAAGCACCTCCACTGAAATCTCATAAGGATTCCATCTTTGCAATAGTGTGACATGAAAATGTCCAAAATGGCAATAGAAAACTCAAAGACATTGTAGGAATAAGTGATTATTTCTGACTAAGATATCTCAATGAATGTGCAAGAGACCTGATGCATGTGAAAGCTCCATGTCAGTAGTGAAGACCACAATCTAGTTCTTAATGGAGTTAGGAAGAGGAGGAATGTTTAAAATAATGGTGAAACATTCCTTTTCTTAAATGCAAAGCAAATTTCAGGAAAAACAAAAATGTTTCCTATACAAAGTATGTTACCTGTGAGCTGAATTCTTTTCCCTTTAAGAGAAAAGATAGCTCTGTGCAAAAAGGAATTGATATCGGGATGCTCATTACAGGGCAATTATACTCTATAGCAAATGCAGTTCTGGAACTTCCATAAAAATCTTCTGCCACTTTTCCACTGGTCATAGATCACATTTTCCAAGCTCAGACATCAGAAGCCTGATAAGTGAGTAATCCTTAAAGAGTTTGCCTTCATCTTTTGCAACCTGCAGGGAAAGGGCTTCTCTGAGATTCAAAAGCTCACTGATGGTAAATGGCTCAGGTGAGACCATTTTCTCCAGCAGTTTTATCCTTACTGAAGTTAAACCCACTGCACTGACTACTCATCTGCTGTTTGAAGGTGAAGGGAAGAAAGAAAAAAGAATAAAATGCAATCTTTCCCCAGCTCAATCCAAATGCCTTTTCTGTAGACCTTGGAAACTGATTGCAATTTCAGTCAAAAGAGCTTATCTAGTGGAGGCTACCTTTCGCTCACGAAGCATTCTCACCAACAGATACAAAAAGAGATACAAACCCCAGGAGGACTGAATCCAAGTGGGAGGCTCACTTCTTTCTGTCACTTGGTTTGCTCCAGAATGGGAGTAGTATGTTGCAGCCTGCTGTCACAAAGGGCAGGATCCACCATCTTAAAACCTCTCTTCACCTAGACTGCAAAAAATGAGAAATGAGACTGGAGCTCTCACCATTTTCCTGCTTGGGCACATGCTTGACAGCTCAGCCAGGCATTTCACCCACGGCATTTCATCAAAGCTCCCACATCCCCCACAACTCCAAACTCACACACACAAACACCCATGGAGTTTAGAAAATAATAGCTGTGTGCTGATAAAGGTTCATTGTGAGGCACGCTGTCATAGCAGCAAAGGCCTTTCTAAATCCACACAAATGTTTTCCATTAGATGGATCTAACTGATGATAGAGGGCAAAACTGACAGTAATGGACCCTAAGATAAAAAGAAGAGATCATGGTTACACTATGTGATATAGCAGAAGGAGAAAGGGATCACCCTCTATTTGGGAATAACAAAATATTTATGTATGTGGGTAAATTGTTTTTTCCGTCATTACATTTGCACTTGAACATGGAAGAAAATAAACTGACATCTGTGGTCTTTGCATTGTACCGTTTTAACAGCAGGACATATTCAATAAGGTACTTTTGTTTTACTTGCCATCTATTTAGCACTTTAACTAGATATATTCCTAAAGGATAGTACTTACATAGTAGCAGCTTATTAAAGGTTTTCCTCAGAAGTGACGTATGAATCCTCACTTTATCCCAGCACTGAGATCTGTAGAGCTGCTGTAGTCAAGAGCTGTGCATGTCATGCCTGCACCGAAGTGAGGAAAACGTTCCTCAGAGCCACGAGAGGCCTTTTCACCCTGCTATGTACATGAAACAGAACGGGGAGCTGGAACATGTGTCCTAACTGAAGGACCAAATATATGAATTTCAAACGCTTCTTTTCTTAGAGCCCTTGAGACAGATCTTAAGGGACAGCTTGGGATAGAACAAAAAGCTCTACTATAAATACAGAAAAAAATAAGAAAAAAATAAGGTACAACCAGTCCTCTCAGGGTACACAGGATACTTGTCTGGCTGTACAGTGGTTAGTCCTTTACAATGTACATTCTGACAGGTATTTAGATGTATGCCATCCCAAGGCTACGGGAGACGACTTCTTGATTTTTGATCCATTATAAATGAATCAAATACATTTTTTTTGTCGTTCACTAACTCTGTAATATTTTCTTTATTTGATCTCCTCCACTTTCAATTATGAAAGCCTTTGAGATTTGAGTTGTTAGTCAGGCATGGGGGTGCCTTCGTTTAAGGGCTTTTTGCAATGGTTTAATTAGCAATCAGAGACTTAGCTGCTCTGCTCAGAGACACTGTCAGAAGAAATAGTGATCCTTTCATACTAAGTTTGGAGAAGTAGATTTCTACTGATGTTTTATGGGCTGGTATAGGTCTGTTTGGGTATTTTTTTCGTTCTCAACACCACTATAAGTATCTTCATTTTCTAGTTCTCTTAAAAAAGATATTTCTTATCTCCAAACTTGGATAAGCAGAGCTCAAAATTTTCCCTATTAAAACAACAAATTCATGAATTCTTGAGGTCAAAGATGACTCCATGGTCATGTAATAAATTACTGTAGGAGACATTCACAGTCAGGTCTGTATGTAAAAATTATGTTGCAAACTTACATTGCAATAACCAGAACCACGTTTTATAACCTCACATCACCAGAATGTGCAGTTAGCTGCTTAGTTGCTTAGATAAATAGCACATTGCCAATTAACTGCAGATGTACTTTTCTGCCCAGATTTCCAAATACATTTTAAAGCACCTTTTCCTCTGTTGTAGAAAACAATTCCCATAATGTAAAAATCTTTGCATTTTGAACCCTTTATTTTAACATGTAGAGCCCTTCCCCCATGGGATGATAGGGATCAAAGTTCACAGTACATCCACAGACTGGATGAAGCTGCTTTCCTTCAATGCATATGATGTTATTATAGACGAGAAGGAAGTACTCCAGGAAGGCCAGGAGACCTCCTTGGATGGACAAGGAGATGCTGAGGAAAATCTGGAGGAAAAAAGAGGCTTATAAAAGGTGGAAGCAAGGACAAGTGGCTGGGAAGAATACAGGGATGTTGTGCGGGAAGCTAGGGACCAGCTTAGGAAAGCTAAGGTCCAGTTAGAATTAAACTTGGCTACGGATGTGAAAGATAATAGGAAGGGATTCTATAGGTACATTGCAAATAAAAGACAGGCTAGAGCAGTTGATGTCATCTACCTGGACTTGTGTAAAGCATTTGACACTGTCTCACATGACATCCTTGTCTCTCAGTTGGAGAGACATCAATTTGATAGGCGGACCACTCAGTGGATAGAGAACTGGCTGGATGGCCACATGCAAAGAGCTGCGCCCAATGGGTCAGTGTCCAGCTGGAGACCAGTTAACAAGTGGTGTACCTCAGGGATCGGTGTTGGGACCGGTCTTGTTCAACATCTTTGCCAGTGACATGGACAGTGGGATTGAGTACACCCTCAGCAAGTTTGCTATGACACCAAGCTCTGTGGTCAGGTTGATATGTTGAAGGGAAGGAATGCCATCCAGAGGGACCTTGACACACTTGTGAGGTGGGCTGATGCCAACCTCATGAAGTTTAACCATGACAAGTGCAAGGTCCTCCACCTGGGTCAGAGCAATACCAGCACAGCTACAGGTTGGGCAGAGAAGAGATTCAGAGCAGCCGTGTGCAGAAGGACTTTGGGGTTTTGGTTGATGAGAGAATGAACATGAGCCAGCAGTGTGCTCTTGCAGCCCAGAAAGCCAACCGCATCCTTGGCTGCATGAAAAGGAGCGTGACCAGCAGATCGAGGGAGGTGATCCTCTACTCTGCTCTCGTGAGGCCTCACTTGGAATACTGTGTGCAGTTCTCATGTCTTCAACATAAAAAGGACATGGAACTGTTGGAGCAAGTTCAGAGGAGGGCCACGAGGATGATTAGGGAGCTGGAGCACCTCCCCTATGAAGATAGGATGAGAGAGTTGGGGCTGTTCAACCTGCGTGGAAACCTCTTAGCAGCCTTCCAGTATCTGAAGGGGGCCTATAAGGATGCTGGGGAGGGTCTCTTAATGAGGGACTGTACTGAGAGGACAAGGGGAAACGGGTTCAAACTTAAACAGGGGAAGTTTAGATTGGATGTGAGGAAGAAATTCTTTACTGCAGGTGGTGAGGCACTGGAATGGGTTGCCCAGGAAAGCTGTGAATGCTCCATCGCTGGCTGGTGGTGTTCAAGGCCAGGTTGGACATAGCCTTGGTGGCATGGTTTAGTGGGAGGTGTCCCTGCCCATGGCAGAGGGGTTGGAACTAGATGATCTTGAGATCCTTTCCAACCCTAACTATTCTATGACTCTATGATTTTATTCCCCACTAGCAGCCGATGTTCAGCCATTTCCCAGGAAGCAGGGCTTCAGTAGACATAGTGGTCGCTCCAAAAGACAAAACAATGAATGCCCTTCTTCGTTGCTTCTCCTTTCTTTTAACTTTTATTGCTGAGAAGTCATATGGTGTAGAATACCACTTTGGTCAGTTTGGGTCCGCTGTTCTGGCTGTGTCCCTCCTAAGGGAAACATAGTTTTGAGTGCAGAAAAATAAATTACTATGGAATATGGACAGAAAGAGATTTTATTTCTTTTTTCAGTAGACCATTCTAATTACTTGGAAGCTATTCAGTTATTTCACAAGTATCCATAGGACTATTCGAAATCATAGAATGATAGAATAGTTAGGTTTGGAAAGGACCTTAAGATCATCTAGTTCCAACCCCCCTGCAGGGGCAGGGACACCTCTCATTAAACCATGTCACACAAGACTATGTCCAACCCGGCCTTTTTGATATCTATACTGAAAGAAAGGTTTCCTGTGATGGTATCTATTCAGTCATCTAATCTTTTTAGACAGTTGTAGTAAAAAATCACAAGCTCTGCAGATAAAGGTCCAATTTTTTTATGGTATAAATTGTCTTACACAAAATGTGCAAAACATAAACTGTTACTATATTTTACATAACAAAGAATAGTGGTAGTCAAAGACTTTCAGTGATGTGTAAATTTTCTCAACATAATACTCTTGCCTTACAAAGTGCTTGGGTTTCTGGCAAGGTACCTTCCGCTGCACTGCCTAGTTGTGATTAAATATTACCTTACTTTTTTCCATTACTGATGCTTCCTTTCCTCCAGTGAACGCAGGCTCATTACAATCCATTCAGTACTTCTGCTATAACATTCATAAGGTGATTTATCAACACTGTGACATGACTATACAAAAGAAACAGATGCAAGGTCCCAGACACCAGCCTGCTTAATGAGGAGAATGAAGTGTAATGAGAATTTCTAGTAGCTAATGTAGCAGCAAGAAAGAATCAAAAATAAAGACTCTTATGGAGCAGACTACTTCATATTAGAGCTGTGTGAAGTGTGACAGTACTTGTCCAGATCTGTGAACCTGTCTACATCAATAACAGTGAAATATGTCCAAAGCATGTTGAAGTTACACAACTCAACACCCAAAACAAAATAAACATAAACATATACTCTGAATAGTGCTAAAATAGTACCAAACATTCACAACTGTCCATTCAGAGCTTACATAGATGCTTGGGGTTTCACCCTTCATTTGTTTTTCCCTTCCCAGCAGAATGAGGTTATGACCAGAAAAATCATTAAGCAGCTAAATGGCAATATTTTACTGTGAGGAAACTTAGGATATAGGTTGCCTAATTTTAAAGGGATGATGAAGCACAATGCACACTCAGAATGTTGCCATGAAACAAGACACTCAGGAATAAAAACAAATTCACTGCTTCTGTCTCAGGTTGTTTCCCACTTCTATCACACCACCAGCAACTACCTTGCATATCCCAATAGATAAAAAAGAAAAGTCAACCTACATTACTGCATCTACTCGAGTGAAAAAAAAATCACTGAAAACTGAAGACTATTTTGGGAAGATTGCACACTGCACATGTAGTCACAGAAGGCAGAATGAAAAAGTACAGAAAAAGTACAGTAAAAAGGTAAGTAGCTCAATAGTAAAACTTACTAACTGTACTTTAATGCTCAGTAGAGGTCACTGATAATTAAATAGGAATAACTGGACTTTCAACAGATTCTGACCTTCAGATTGCTTCTTCATTATGGGCTATGTTGTTCCTGAGAAGCATAGCATATGGCTAGCTCACTTTTTTGAAGAAAAAATGTAATGATCTGCTACATACATTTAATTTTACTAAAGCTGTTTGTTTTGGTTTGTTTTTTTTTCTATCACCTGACTTACTGGGTAAGTTCAATGTTCAAGTTACTGGCATATTTCAATGCCCCAAACTAGGAAAAAAACCATTAAAAAATCATATACAAACCAAAGATACATATTTCTGTCTTTACTAAGATGTTATGTCCCATTTGATTGTGGCCAAAAGGTAAGCATTTGATGTTGCTCTCACTTTGAACTAAAGGTTTCAAAACTTGGAACTTAGGAACCTCTTTTGCTAAAGTTAGCATTATATGCTTTCATTTAAGGTTTACATTTTTAAGGTGTCTTGGGACAAATCAGGACATGTAAATGAGGCTCTGACTCTTAAATGACCACTGGAGTGAGAAACTCACTCTTGCTTTCTAGTTTTCTTCTTACACACTCCCAAATGTCATGGTATTAAATGGAACAGTTTACCTGTCTCCCTGAAGATTTCTCTTAGGATTATATAAACTAGGCACTGTTTTACCTATCCCCTTTAAAAATTCCATCCAAACACATAAAGTATTCATTAGGACTATAGTCTTATTCATTGTTTTGGAAATTCTGGATAATAAGCATACCCCAAGCTTACATTCTTTCCCAATCTTATTTTTAGTCCCATTATCAGTTAAATAAGACATGCTGACTATAGTAGCACCAGCCTATATGCTTCCAAACTTTATTCTTGTTTTTCAAGGACCAACCAAATCTGACAAAACAGTTAAGATCTCAAAATTATTTATGTCTTCTATTCTTGACACACAACATCTAGAGAGAGAGTAGAAATCCTGTAAGTGCTCCTTCTGAGGAAATAACAGAAAGATGACCTTTTAGCTGCTTTTATTCATAGAGCAATAGGCAGTAGCTAACTAAGCCATTAGCATACATCTAATTCCAGACCACCACAACACATGTAATCTATGATCACCTTGATAGGCCACGCTACTGAATGAAACAAATTTGAGAGATTTTGGGACATAGGAGAAAGAGGTATGGGATAGCACTGAGACTATTATATAGAATAGGTAATACACAGAAGAGAGAACTTCTGGGGTAGTTTCACTGGCATGTAAAAACTGAGTGTAAGTTTGGGGTCAAAAGGGGAACAGGGAGGTCCAGAGGATAATGCAGTGAGAAGGGTATTACAGAAGCACCATAGCAAACATGTTTCACTACACCCTTTAGTTGCACAACGAATAATAACAAAATAGCACATTGAATGAATAACAAGAACCCTTGCAATGCACACATAAAAACTTCGAGAAGCTCATAATTCACTCACACATTGAGGTCTCTCAGGTTTGCTGGTTAATTAGATGGATGAAAGCAGTTGGGAGTTCTTTCCAGAGCAAAGTCAATGCTAATGACAAAATTTTTGTGGATGGAACCAAAGGGGAAGAAAACTATTCCCAAACTGTAAATATACAGAGATATATGAGAGGGGTTTCAAACTACATCTCCTTCAGGACTGAGAAAGCAAATGGAAAATTAGGTGGATTCAACATGTTAGTGTCACAGAAAACAAATAGGTGATCTTGAGAGGCACTGGTAACCTGGAAGTTATGCCTGTGCTTTTAATCTGGGATGGAAATCTCCACTCAGAGTATGCCATCACTTAAGTATTTTTTTTTTTTTTTCAGCTTTAATATTATTTAATAACACAGATGCAGACATAGTCGCTGCCCACGGCAGAGGGGTTGGAACTAGATGTTCTTAAGGTCCTTTCCAACCCTAATATTCTATGATTCTATGATTTTTGTTTATCCTGTTTAAAAAATAAATTGGGATAACTGCAGAAATATGTCTTGATACTGTGCCTAACATCACATTTCCCAGATTCCTTATGGCAAACAAGAACAGGTTGCCCTACTGAGACTCAAGGCATCTTTTGAATCATACCTGTTGCTATAAATTGGCTTTGAGAGCATCTTTATCTGTTTTTTTTGTTTGGTTTTCATTTTTTTTTTTTTGTACTTTTGGAATTTAATAGGCATTGCTGCTTTCAAATTCCAGCCCTGTATTTTAAGTAAACTAAACCAAAACACATTACACTGGAACAGTTAGTGTTCCATATATATGGAGATATGCTTTATACATACATGGAAATATTTTCACATTTGAGAAAAATCAACAGAAGAAAACTCAAATTTTAGGAGAAGAGCAATGGAAGAGTTTAAGACAGTTGCCTCTCAAGGTAACTCTCATAAACGAAACAGAAGCAGAAAATTCAAAAGTCTATCATTGGCAATAAACTGAATATCCATACATTATATATATGCTCAAGTAAACAGGTGCATATGACTAGTTTTATTAAAAATGCAACACTTGGGTTTTTATTTCAGTCATTTAACTGCTCTTCATTACAGAACAACTTCATGTATACACCACTGATACAGAATTACACAGAACTAATAGAACAGTCTACATCCAAAATAGTAATAGAGGTCCCTTAATAATAAACATACTATTTAAGATAGTATTTTAAATATATTGAAGCCTTTTGATTTTATTCTCTGACAGTGGTCTAGAAGCAATCAGCAACCATTTTTACAACCAAACCATGTATATGCATACACATCTGCAAAAGGAAAGAGCAAGGTAAAATCCTTGCTGACATACAATCTTTCTCTGTTCATATTTCTTTGCTATACAACTAGAATTTGAAACGTTGAAAGTGATGTGGTTGTCAAAAACATAATTCTGTTTTTCTTAGAGCTCATCTGTCTTATCATGCCTTTTTTTTTTTTTAAACAACCTTAGTGCCATGAAATTCTTACTTCCTCTCAAAATTCTTTCATCAATGCATCATATGTACGACTCCTCTTACATATCTTACTGATCTACCTTGGAAGTTCTGAGGTACAGTCAGACAATGTGTTCAAAAGATAGCAAAAACTTTTAAAAGCCTGAAAATACAGTATAAACGACACTCTTTCCTCCCCATAAGATTCTCCTTGCACCATGCAACACCTGAATTGGCTGTTTACATTTAAAAATTAAAGACTTAAGAGCCCAATGACCTCAACAGAAGTCTTTCCACTGATGTCATTTTATCCTGGATCAGATCCTAAACCAACAGAGATCAATACTTATTCTCGTTCGTTGTTTTTTTCTCCACCAACCACTTCAACTCCAATATGGTGACTTCTCAAATAGTCACATTAACAAACCCTGATAGCCAACAGAAATATTCAAGTGTATAGATATTAATTTTCCAGTACATTCCAGTTAGTGCTACATCTTGGTTTAGTAAGATAGCACTAGTGAGATAATTTTTGGCTCTTCAGTTGCAATTTAGTGTTTGGGGATTAGCAGTTTAGAACTCCATTCATAATTTCAAGTCTAGAATGAGACAGTTTGCAATATCCCTTAGCCATTCCAAACATCTCTTAAATCCTAGTCATAAATGTCAAGTTTTATAATGTATAGGTCTATTTATATGGGAATCATGAAATAGAAAATGGTGAATTCTTGAATTTCATTTAATTTCCTCTAAAGAATTTCCTTCCTTTATGCTTTTATTCTTATCTTTAAGTGGTGGTTTTGTTTTTGCCTATCACGCCCCGTTTATCTGGGTGATCCAGAACAAAGCAACAGCAACAAAGTACTTCAGAGAACTTGGGAACTGCATTCCAACTGACCCTCAGAAAAAAAGGTAACCTGAAGTTATATTTTAACTGGGAACAGAAATTATATAATGCCTCTAACAGTAGTGATAACGTCTAAGAAGTTTTTAAAATCTATTCCACAAAAAAGGAACTTGGTGATACTGCAGGTCTGATCAAACCACAAGTAATTAAAAATGGGTGTGAGGCAGACTGTAAATCTGTTTCTATTTTAAACTCCTGTATGATCAGCATTGGTCCTTCCAAGACTCTTTACAGAGAGTGAAACA
Source organism: Forpus xanthops (assembly GCA_032466535.1). Lineage (NCBI taxonomy): Eukaryota > Metazoa > Chordata > Aves > Psittaciformes > Psittacidae > Forpus > Forpus xanthops. The sequence goes on from JASSUY010012259.1 coordinate 22,328, forward strand.
TGACTGCTTTGTGGAAAAGAATTACTGCTTTGTGGAAAAGAAATGCTCAGAAGAGCTTCAGGCTTTAAAGAACTAAAATATCTGGCCTCCTGCAGATGCTATTCTACTAACTTACCATTTCTTCCTTTAATGCATCTGTTCGGTTCACCATATTCTGTGAAATGCATTAGGAAGTTCATTATGTTTGGTTGGCTAAGCTAATGCTGAGTGGCAAATATTACCAGCTAAAAAAATAAGAACGGGGGAAGGAAGCTCCTGATTCTTTTTGAAGTATCCTATAATTCAGGTCTTCTCAGATAATGTTTCTATCTTTATTTGTCTTAGAGGTAATAAGAATATCGTTATTATTGAGGGTAGTGAGACACTGGAATACACGGCCCACAGTAGTTGTGGATGTCCCACCCCAGAAAGTGTTCAAGACAGGCTGGATGGGACTTTGAGCAATCTGGTCTAGCTGAAGGGGTCCCTGCACATGAAGGAGGGGTTGTAACCACATGATCTTTAAGGTCCCTTCCAACCTGAACTGCTCCATGATTCAATGATTATCAAAATACTTTCGAGATTTCAAAGAATTAAGCATGCAATTGGACTCTAATACAACAGCAGTTGTTGGTTTTTCCATGTACTAGAGAAACAGCAATAACCTCCCCATACTTCTTTTGAGTGACTGTGTGACTCAATATTCAATCTGCTATGAAATCAGTGAAGCAACCTCAAAGCAAAAAAGAAAGAAATATTTAAGTCTTTCAGGAAGACTTGTGGGGCATCACTGCAAAGCAAATCAGTCAACAAACAATTTACACACGAAACAATGAAAAGATTGCCCCATATGCCTACATATATGGCAGTGGACTGATGCTTATGTTGTAAATACAGTAATGAAAAGTCTTATTTTGGGGAAGCTATTATACTGAATAATGTATATCTTCAAAAAGAACATATATGTTTACTTTATTAAGAATATTGATTACAGACCAATGAGCTCTCTAGACATAAAAGATAAGTAAATACTTGTGGATAGATTCCATTTTAACATCCTGCACAAGTCTGAAGTGGACTCTCCTCCCAGACAGTTGTGTCTTGCAGGCTCCATGGAGTAGGACTGATATAGGCTGCTATAATGAACAATGCAGGAAAATATACAGAATCATAGAATAGCTAGGTTTGGAAAGGAGCTTAAGAGCACCTAGTTCCAACCCCCTTGCTCTGGGCAGGGACACCTCCCACTAAACCATGTCATCCAAGACTCCCTACAACCTGGCCTTGAACACTGCAAAGAATGGAGCATCCACAGCTTCGTTGGGCAACCTGTTTCAGTCCCTCACCACCCTTGCAGTAAATAATGTCTTCCTCATATCTAAACTAAACTTCCTCTGTTTAAGTTTGAACCATTACCCCTTGTCCTATCATTACAGTCCCTAATGAAGGGTCCGTCCCCAGCATCCCTACAGACCTGCTTCAGATACTGGAAGGTTGTTATGAGCTCCCCACGCAGCCTTCTCTTCTCCAGGCTGAACAGCCCCAACTTTCTCAGCCTATCTTCATAGAGGAGGTGCTCCAGTCCCCTGATCATCCTCATGACCCTCCTCTAGACTTGTTCCAACAGTTTCATGTCTTTTTTATGTTGAGGACAATAGAACTGTACACAGAACTCTAAGTGGGGGCTCATGAGAGCAGAGTAGAGGGACAGGATCACCTCCTCATTCTGCTGGTCACACTCCTTTTAAGGAAGCCCAGGATACAGTTGGCTTTCTGCGTTGCAAGAGCACACCGCCGGCTCATGTTCATTCTCTCATCAACCAACACTCCCAGGTCCTTCTCCTCAGGGCATGTATTTAATGACAATCTATTTTCTCAAAATGAAAGTGCCAAAATACATAAAGGAAAGTTTTTCAAAGGCCGAGGAGAATGGCATTTATAATTAGGTTATGCTCACCATGTATTGAGCCTCACAGCAAAAAAAATTCACAGGAAAACCAAAGAACAAGGCTGAGTGCGAAAGTACTAAGTTCTACAGAAAGTGCTTGATGATTCTCTTCATTAAAACAGCATTAGCAGAATCTGAAAAGAAAGGGAGGGAGAGCTGCAAATGCTAATCACATACATACTTGTTTAAGAAAGAATTTCAGTATTTCAGCAAGTTAGAATAAAGCCTCCCTAATTAGTATTTTCAGTTTTAAATGTTCTAAAATTCCTTAGATGGTTCTTTTAATACTTATAACAAGGTTGGCCTTGCCAAAGTTGGTAACACCACTGCTTCCAGCTCAAGGATTTTTAAAGCTCAAGGCAAGCTGAAATACATTAGTCTAGCACAGCCTAAAAATCATTCACACAATAAAAAGTCCAATAAACATTTCATTGCCTCCAGCAACCACCTGCTCTGTCCATATGTGGTCACTAAATCACAGACTCATTGAACAGTTAGGGTTGGAAAGGACCTTAATATCATCTAGTTCCAACCTCCCTGCCATGGGCACCTCACACTAAACCATGTCACCCCACACTCTGTCCAACCTGGCCTTGAACACCACCAGCCAGATACAGAGCATTCACAACTTCCCTGGGAAACCCATTCCAGTGCCTCACCACCCTT
>JASSUY010012260.1:0-38684 GCA_032466535.1 Forpus xanthops
AGCCGAAAATCCAAAACACAGTGCTCACCAGCTACTGCTTAAAGAAAAATGACTGCTGCTGCTGAACCCATGACATCACATGAACTTAATATTTCAAAATTTTATTATATAAAATTAAAAATCTGTAACTATAGTGAGCTTCAGTCAGGCTTATTGCAGAAATGACACAAGTTTAGTTCTTCATCATGCTTCCTGTGTAAATATTTTAGATAGCAGTATGAACAATGAATATTTAAATTTATGAGGCAGTTGCTTAAAACTTAATGAATTTCAATACTCTATTAGATAATACGTCATCTTTCAAGTCTTGCTCTTTTTTTTTTTTTTTTTTTAAATGTGTAAGGGGTTTCATGTAGGAAAAAAACCCTAATTTATCTTTTTCTTATTTTGAAAATTACACATCACTGCATTATTATTTTCACAAATTCCCTGAGTTAACCCAGTGTTTGCGTAATAATTCTAGTATTTCGTAGAAATTATAGTAGTAAGTATACCTTTTTGAAAATGTGATGCAGAATCACAAGCTACTTGGATAACACCCCTTTAAATTCTACTGTATTTTGTTTTCAGGTTGTTATTCCATGAAGTTTCTGTGACAATATGAGAGAGTTTCAATTCCCAATTCCAGCTGAGATTTGGGTTTGTATTCATTAACCAGTAAACAAAAAATGGTTTGCAATGCAAATGAACTTCACGCCTAGGAAAGGTAGTAATTTGAAAAAAAAAGCAGCAGTTGACTTTCTTAGAACATTACATGCGAGCTATATGAGAGTGCACAATATAGTACTTCAAAGTTCTTATCTTTCTGATTATTTGATCTTTATGGCTAGGGCTCCATGATAAATAGCTAGAATTTTTAAATGCCAAATGCACCTCCCTCATTTATGGGCAGGGACATCTTTCACTAGGTGGGGGTGCTCAATGCCCTGTTCAACCTGAACTTTAAAACTTCCAGGGATCCACAGATACTCTGGGCAACTTGTTTCAGGGTCTCACCACCCTCACAGTAAAGGACTTCCTAATATCTAATGTAAACCCATCTTCTTTCAGTTGAAAACTGCTCCTCCTTATCTTATAAAATCGTATGATGGTTTGGATTGGAAGGGACCATAAAGATCATCTAGTTCCATCCCTCCTGCCATAGGAGGTGACACCTTCCCCTAGGCCAGTTTGCTCAAAGCCCCATCCAACCTGGCCTATCAATACAGTCCTCTCCCTATGTCTTTTCTATAAGCCACCTTTACATATTGAAAGGTCACAATAAGGTCTTCCCACAGTTTTTTCTTCTGGCTGAACAAGCCCAACTCACTCAGCCTTTCATCTTAGGAGAGGCATTCCCCTATTTTTGTGGTCCTCCTCTGGAAAAACACAGTTGCCTTCTTCCTTTAGAGTTAGAGAAAAGAAATTGTAGCCTTATCACAAATATTTTCATGGGCACAAAAGAAATTCAAAGATTTCCTAAAATGCAAATAAATTAATCTGTCATTGTAGTGTTTGTACTCTTACAGATCTTTTTAACACTCCTGAAAGAGGAAGTATACTTTGATGAAAACCAAAGGGCACATGATCAAAAATTTTGTATTAGCATTAAATTTCTCTATTCTCCCTAGTCAGTTCAGCTCATTAAAGTTTTTCAGAGTGGCACCAAAATGCTCTTCAGTGACCATTCCTCCCCATTACTAAGCTCATGGGCCAATCTGCACCACAAATACATATTTCCTGTGTTCTGGTAGAAAGGCAGTCCTTGAAAACCTTACTGAAGTCCTTCCAGAAATATTCCAGTAGCTAGAGACAATCTGTGGAGTGAGAAAGGACCCAACTGGGAGAATTGCGATCATCTTGTTCCTCTTACCATGCTTGATGCTGCCATTGCTCAATACTTTCGTATAAATCTTGTTCTAGTAGCCCTGCACAGCCTTGCAGACTGCAGTGAAGGCATAAGCCAAAATTATTATCATAAACCTGTCAGTTGATTCCTTTGTGCTGCACTCCAGTCCCTATAGGGAAAGTTTTATCACTTCCCTAACATTTTAATTGAATCCATTCTACAGCTGGTAGCAAGATGTCCAAACAAGTGACATGAGTTGACAAGCCTTTCAAAAAACTGGAGTGGGTTACATCTACTGGTGTGAGAGGGAGAAGAAAAGAGGAGTAAATGAGAAGAAAAAGTAAAAGCAATTTCTTCCCATGCACTTTTCTCCCAAGTAAAGCAAAAAGGTGAAGATTGTATAACCTCTGTAGCCTACTGCCTGTTTATGAAGTAAATCTATACCAGTAGGAGATTCATTAATTTAACTGTGGTCTTGCATATAAGAACGATATGAGTAGTCTCAGATCATATTTATTCATGTAATAGAGGGATTTATTGGCAATTCCTGATAACCATATTTTGTAATTCAGAATTTTTTTCCCTTCACATTAATAGTTACTCTTTATCTTGCTGTTTAAATAAGACATGTCTGTAGTCCTGAATATCAACAAAAAAAGCCTCTTTAGCTGGATGACATAATTTGGTAATCAGCAAATTAGAACAGCATGTAGCTTCTGATGAAAAAAATATTAAATGTGTGTCTCATAACTCTGCTGCTGAGGTTTAGCTAAACGCATAACCTTTATTTGAACTTATCTCATTAATCATGGGCAAAAATGTAGCCATTTCACATATGGTACTCTGGAAAAAGATAACATAGTCATTTACCATTTCTGAGTGCTTGCTCCTCACAGAAGAAAGATAATTTCTTTAGGGAGAGTTGACAAAGCACAGGTTAAGTACGCATATTTGCTTTTGCCTGGAAAGTTATTGAAAATTGCTATTCTTTCTCTTTTTTTTTTTTTTTTAACTGATAAATAAAAAAACATATGATCACCATATTAGAGGTTGTTAAAAGTTGTTAATAAGAACTCAAGTTTTTTAGGATTTTTTTTCTTTTAATGTGACTTCAGGTTCCCATTCCCCAAATATATCTTATTTTCATTTGCAGTCATTCTGTCATTGTTGATTCTACTAAATCTGCAGCCCTCAGTGTCACACAGACAGCTAGAAGTCTGGTGGTTTCTCAGCCAATAGGTTTTTACCCAGCTCAGTGTCCCACTAACTCATTGTTTTGTAGCATCTGTTAGCCACCATTTACTTGACTTGTTCTAGACATCTTTTGTTCCTGAGCTTTAGAGGCTGATTTGCTCCTATCTATGGGGTTTTGCTAGATGCTGTGACCTTAAAGAAAAGAGTGCCCTGTCAGTTTCAAAAATGACCCTATGCTACTGAAACACTATATAAACCCTCCCCTGAGGGGCAAACACAGTACAGTGTTACACTGAAATGTTGCCATTTCCTTCCACCTAAAAATATACAAGGTCCAGGATTCTCCTAACATATCAAATCCCTGGCTTAGTCCACTGTGACGTATGTGAAGGTTAAATTTCATCCTCCAGATCGTGTAGGAATTTGGAAAATTAACATTCAAAGCTTCTAATTATAAGAGAAGTGGTGTGCCTGTCAGTTTCAAATGATGACATGTGTGATAAGACTATGATCTTACTGAGTTTTCTTAGGAACCTAAAGCATGTGTATGTTAGATATATACACTTAACACTAATCATCCCCTCTAGGTACCTCTCATAGGCTGCCCTCCCTCTGTGAGGAATGTATGTTTGGGCTGTAGGTGAGACATAGGACTGTCTTAAGATATAGTGAACAGTTCTGGGGGTACAAACACTTTCTTCTCTTCATTATATGCTCCAATTAATAACAATGCTGCAAGTGTGTAAAAAAACCTGCAGTCTTTTGAAAACCAATCTCTGTAAATACACAATAGAATCATAGAATCAGGTCGGAAAAGATTCTTAACATCATCAAGTCCAACAATGAACCTAGAGCTGCCAATTCCACTATTAAACCTTGTCCCTAAGAGCCACATCAATACATCTTTTAAATGCCTCCAGGGATGGTGACTCCACCACTTGCCAGGGCAGCCTCTTCCAGTGCTTGACAATCCTTCTGGTGATGAATATTTTTTTCCTAATACCCTATCTAAACCTCCCCTGGTACAACTTGAGAACATTTCCTCTAGTCTATCAATAATACTCTAATAGTACTAGAAATGTAATAGTTTGGGATATGCATCTTGATTTTTCATTTACTTAATTAACTGTGTGCAAGTACCAAAGCAGGCCTATGAACCATGGTGTAGTGGTTTAAGCCATGAATCACACAGCCCGCTCACTCACTCCCCCCTCTTTCTTCCCCCCCCGCTCCGAGGCGGGGGGAGGGAATGGGGAGAAGAATTGAAAGAATATAACTCCCACGGGTTGAGATAAGAACAGTCCTCCAGTAACTAAGGTATAACACAAATGACTGCTGCTACCACCAAAAACAACAATAACCAGAAAAAAACAAGGGAAGAGGACACAACTGCTCACCACTCGATGACCGAGCTGTGAACTGAACTATTCCGAGTTCCTGCTCCCAGTTTTACATCCTGGGCATGACGTACTGTGATATAGAATACCTCTTTGGCTTGTTTTGGTCAGCTGTCCTGTCTCTACCTCCTCCCGGCTTCCCCTCCTCTCTGGCAGAGCATGAGACTTAAAAAGTCCTTGGCAGACCAAAACATTCTAAGCTGTAACTATAAAGATCGGTGTTATCAGCGCTGTTCCCAGGCCAAAAGTCGAAAACACAACACTGCACCAGCTACTAGGAAGGAGAAAAATGTTGCTGCTTAACCCATGACACATGGATAGGCTGGGGTTATATGAGTGAAGACTTGACTATGCATCAGCAGCTCTTCGACAGGAACTGTTCCAATGAGTATCTGGAAAGTAAGGATTAAATGCCAAAATCTCTCTCATTGCAGCTGAGTGATTCAGTTTGCAAGGCTGTTGAGTCAAAAGCTTTCCTCTTGGACTCAGTGAATGTTGAAATACTGATGTAGCATGGAAAAGTGCCACTGAGGCAAGGAATATTGCCTACAATACTCCCCCAGGATGGAGATTCATGTCTGTCCTCTAAACCAGAGAGAATGAGTATTAGAGTAAGCATGTCCACCATCTCCAATGACTTATCAGGGGTTCTAGTTCTTACCATGGGTTTTCCACAGCTCTGGGATTGTGTTTTCTCTTGCTGTTTGCAGAAGAAGGGCTTAATACAGTTCCTACTTAGATGGAAAAAAAAACAATCATTGTGGAAATAGCTGCTTTTATTCTGTTTTTTCAGCACAATAAACTTGCATGGTGATACGTGACCACAGCACTCTTGCATGTTAATTCAAGGACCTAGAGGGTACCCTCCCAATTTCCAAATATTGCTTTTTATTTTCCTTTTCTTTCTAGCCAGCTAGAAGAAAATTAGAGATTAATCTGCAACAACAGAATATTTAAGCCAAGATTTGAATGAGTCTGGCAGGCATGATCTGGCTGCTGCCTTTGCACACTGCCTGGGCAGCTGCAGATCCATAAAGCACCTAAAAGCCGCATACTGAGAACTACCCATGTGTCCTGTTGCACAGAACAGTGGTAGTCTCTGATTTGTTTTCAATGTTACTACACATGAATGTCATATTAGAAACGATAGCAAATATGTGGCCAAAAAGTGATGTTATTTTCCTGTCTTATAAACATGATCAGGTTCCTACCCTGCAACCTTCTGCACATGCACTGAGTGCCATGCACCGAAATCTACAGGAGCGAGCAAGGGTAAACTATGTAACTGCCAAAGTGTTTCCATGCATCAACGGATTCTTAAAAGCTCTGGAATCACTGCAAGCCCAGACCTGGTCACTGTAACATGTACATGCCTTCAGTCTCTGGACGTGGCTGTAATTAACCACATTCAAGTTATCCAAATCAAGTCAGGAGTGCAGGCAGCAGGTGGTGTTACCTGCAGGTTTTCCGAGAGATCCAGCTGTGAAAGACTGATGCAGGTAAGTGCTGAGGGGTTCATATCAGCATGGGCAGAGGCTTCAGGCTGCAGAAGAAATGTGCTGAAATAGCCTGCCCTCTGACCGTCTGGGCCATCATTCCCTACTTGTCCAGACCCTTAGAATTTGGCTACTCTAGCTGGTGGTAGAGCTGTTCCAACCCACCTCCCAGCTGCCTGGATGCACAACTGAAACTATGTTTACCCATAACAGCACGTTTTTAGTTTTGTGAGTACCAAAATCAGCATTTAGTCCCTTTTTGCTGGGTGCTTGTGAGGAATCAAAAAGAATAGCGATGCCTTATAGAAGTCTTTAGCATAACTTACATTGCAGCTGTCATAATAGATCAGTGGGATGGGGTTATTCTTTTCCTTACAAATGAAATGATGCAGAGAACAGAAAGAGGATATAAAAATACTTTAAAGTTCCTAAGGAATTTGAATACATATAGTATTAGAAGACCATACACAAATAGATGCAAGCTTTTATGCCTGATTTCAGAAGCCCTGGCTGGTTTTCCAAAGCCATAAAAATTATCTATAATCATTCACCAAAATCTCTTGCAGCAAGCCATAATAAATGTGTGGGTCATGATGTAAACAGACATCTGAAACTTGAAAATCACTGCCCAAACTTACCCATTGGCTCACATTTTGAGTCACATCCAATCCTGTTGTGGATTTAAAGAGGCAATTCAAAAATGACGCGCTAATTTATAATTCTTGTTTATTCCAGTTTCACCCACTATAACAAGTGGGATTATAGGATAAATTGTGGTGATAAAGCTAGAGGAATTGTGTCTCATTTCCACTCTCCCAGGCTAGTCAGATGTTCTATCTGATGCAAATATTCCTTGAAAGGCAGATTAAATGTAAGGAGTTTTCTGAAAGAGTCTATTCTGTGCATTTGTGGTGAAGTGTAAATTCTTCAGAAAGAAAATTCCACACTTAGAGAAATAGTTGTAATACTATTTACTATTCTGTTTGTAACAACCTTCTGATACCTTACTTCTTTGCAAATATTGTTTGGGTAAGCTTTCATTTTAACAAATTTAGTAAATTATGATAAAACACTGGCAGGTTATAAAGAACATATATGCTATATGATCACTGTTTTTTTTTTCTTTTTTTTTCATTAGTGATCTGAAGAAGAGAGAAATGAATTAGCAAACAGTGGGATTTGTCTACTGTACACCTCCTGCTTAGCCAGTTTTAAAAATGACTACCGGGTGAAATCTTTAATTAGCAAAAGACAGGAATGAATCTGTTTCTTGTCAAAATATTTCAATTCTGATATGAAATGTGGCTTATAAGAAGTTAGTTCAACATTTAAAGACTCTTTGCTAGTCAAGTAGACCAAATCATCTAAAACAAAATGCAAAAAGTATCATAATTTAGGAATCAGCATAGTCCGAAATCTGAAAATGATGGACTATTAAATGAGTTGCTCATGAGCTTCCAAAGAAAAAAGTAAATCACATGCAAAGCATGTATCTGTGCCCATGACCTAAGTGGTAACTGACCCTCTGGGTTGTGTTTTGTTTATGCGGTAGTATATATGTAGTTGAAGAACATATATTTGACTCTACCTTTAAACCCAGTGAAGTCAGTGCTGTATGTCCTGGACCAGGGTTGCACTAATTGCTTTTTGCCTTTGAAATGAATAGGCACTCCTCCTCTGAATGCAGTCACCTGGAGCTTCCGCGCACCCTGTTTCAAAGAGTTTCAGTAAAGAGAAGTGAAAAGGGAACTGAAGTGTTGTGTTTTGGGTGCTCCAGCAAAGAAATTATATGATAAAAAGAGGTAAGAGTGAGAAGTTCCCTATTATTGCCTTTTCTGTCAAGATGATACTGAAAATGCTTTATTGATCAGGCCAAATAAAAAAATTAGGCTTAACTGATGAATCATGGGATAATACATGATGAAAAGTAGCTATTTCATAACAAGCCCATATTCTTGGATAACCTCGGAAAGTTAAATTTTGAAATGAAATACATTCTGTCTTCATGCCAATTAGATGGCAGCTGAATCATAGCTTCAAGATATCTCTGTTATGGGCAGAAACAACAATAGTAGCTCCCGGAATGAGCTATCTTAGCCCACTCTGGGTCTAGCCCAAATGCTACACTCCTTTGTCACAGTGAATAGTACCTGTTCACCAGAATGAACTAATTTGAAACAGACTTTCCCCATGGGAAAGCTGTAATAAAAAAAGGAAAAAGTAAAAATACAAAGAAAGTTAATTTGTGCTAGTAAAAAAAAAAAACCAAAAAAAAAAAACACCAACAACATAGTAAGTTTAAAATAGTGAAATAAATTAGGATTTATATTTAGTTAACAATGAGTTATAACAAACTATTCCCATATATTTTCTGATGGTTTACCATTACATAACCTGCTCTATATTTATAATGTACATCTGGCATACTGTACTTCTATTCAGGTCACTTTAATTAAACCAGCCTCCAAGCTCCCATATAAAACAATGGAAGTTCTGAAATGCAGGAAAACAGCAGCATGAATTCATGAATAGCCCAGTATGTGAATACAGGCAATCTGCAGATTAGTGCAGCAGTTTCCTGTTATTAACACTATAAACTTGTAGAACTTTGTTAGCTAAATTCTTCTAACATCAGCTCAGTTACTGCTGTTATCACAGAAGAGATGGGCCAGAAGAGAAAAGGAAAAGATTATTAGCTTTTTTTAGATTGGAAAGAAAAAAAAAAAGCTATCTTTTTTTGGCTAGAAAAGAAGCACAGTGCTCAGTGCTTCGGGACTCTCTGACTCTAGTCACAGTATCAGTGTTCTCTCTCAAAGACAAAAATTGCCTAAAACAAATAATCAGTAATAGGCATGACAGGCCAATGGCTAATGTTGAACCAATTTCTAAAAAAGACTTGATGGGTGAGACTTAATTTTTTGTGAATGTCTTGCTTAGATGCCAATTGCAGAGGACATGAGAAGTTCCCAGTAGGCAGAGCTCTCATGAGGACCTCAATTATGTGTTTAAATGATACTGCAGTGTTTGGGAGCAGAACATTATTTCTAGTCTCTAAAAACCTTGATATCCTAATAAGTTCTACAAACTCTCAATCAATTACCAGAGATTAATTTTAAAAGCTACAGGAATTATATAATTCATTATTTTTAAACTTTGTTGCAGGCCTCTAACAAATTATCCCTATGGAAAAGGACCCCTGCACAAGCAAATAAGTTTGCTGATTATAAACTTATTTTTCTTAGGTATTCATCAATGCTGCAGAATCTGTGAACAATGGTCAGAAAAATATAAATATAGGATAATAACTTTTATACATTTATCTTTATGCATAATATATTAGTATATTCTACAATAATTATAGTAGAACAGTATTCTGTCATAGTATCATAGGATAATTGAGGCTGGAAGGAACCTAAGGAGAATGCTAATCCAACCTTATGCTCAAAGCAAGATAGACCATGAAATTGATAGGTCCTGCAATAAGATACCTCCAACTAATAAAATATAAACCAGTTGTAACATTCCTACAGAACCCAATTACAGTATAGCTTAGTGGTTTTAAAACATTGATAAAGTTGTTTTCGCCATCACCTGTTTAATTCAGCTGAAAGTGGAAATAATTTGTAAAGGTTACATTGTCTAATTAGTGAACAGAATGTGTGACTTAAGCCATCAAATGAGTTCTTAGTGCAAATGCCCACTCTGTGAACTACTCAATATGTAACTAATTCACATTGCAACATCTGTTTAACCATATATTCTCTGTCAAATGCTTTGCCAAATTGCAGTTTTCATTCTTACCTTTCTTTGCACCTTTTTATCCTGTTCTTCCCTTCTGCAAGAGTATCCTAAACACAAAGCCATAAACATTAAAGCTTTTTTTTTCTGATCTCTTAAACAGAAAGGGCTAATTTCACCAAATTAATTATTTACAGTGCTTAATATGACCAGTGCAAATAACTCTATAAGCCACAGGGGAGAGAAGTTTCTCTTTTTTCCTGCTGCTTCTGCTGTTCAGGGAGAATTGAAAATTTTAGGCATGAAGATTACCTAAAATGATATTGGTCTAGTCACAACTGTAGCAAAATCTTCCTGTGCAATACAAATTAATTTGCTGTGAAAACCTGTATAAAGACATTCTGAACAAATACTGCTGAAATCTGACTCTGTTGTATAAAGTTTGTAATTAAGATTTAGGAAGGGAAGCTTTGATTCCTGCTTTCAACAACCCACCTCCACAGAGCTCTGATATCCCTTTTGTTTAAAGATTCAGGAGTTAGAGAATTATTTTATTGCCAATTACAGGATGTAATAATTAACAGCATAATAATTCCAAAGGGAAATAATTTTGAGGTAATGATACAATATTCATTTAAAGCAAGACTCTGGCTGTGTGGAGATGTAAGGCACAGGGGAAGAGAAGGAAGGAGAAAAGGGAAGAAAAAGGAAGGAGGCCCAAAATTAGGATGCTATCTGTGTATCTAAATGCATATGGGAACTCAAAAGAAGCAACAGACAGACAGGGGTCCAAATGCCATACCCATGTAGTGAGCAGCTTAACAGTGGCTGAAATAAGAGGCAACTGTTGTGTCCTGCCAGTCAGAGACTTGCAGAATTGTTCCCTGTGCTGCTTTGTTCCCCAAGCTGCAGGTGTGGATTCACCCTTGGCTGCAGACGCATTGTACTTTTAATTGGTACCTAGTGAAGAGAATGGCTGCAAATGCACTAGAGAAAACACAGCTATGCACAGTCAAGTGTGAACTTTCTATGACATCATTTGACTTGATACTGCACAAGACAATCGTATTCTGGAAATCATGAACCTCTATAATTCCCTGGGAAATAATAACACATGGACACCAAGTAGGAGCTATGATGCTCATTTTAATTTGCTTTGAAGTTCAAATTATGGCTGGTTACTATCTTAATAGTAAATACTATTCAACTGCCACTCAAGAACAGGATGAACAATGCCAGCTTTTAAATCTTAGATGTCATGAAGGCAAAGTGGTATACACAACACTCAGTGTTGCTTGGTCATGTGGCAAACTATTCATCAATAGAGGTAAACAGATTCATTGGTGTGTTTTTTATACATAGACTTCAAAAATGCAACAGTGAAGATCTGCCTGCATTACTGAAGTGAATTCATGAGTCTACCTGGTCTTCTAAGCAGTGGAGCTGGCTTGTGATACAGTCCTGGAACGGAAGAAACAGGTCCACTAGAGAGAATGGAGAACATTGTGAGTCTAGGTGCAGAAGTCACTGCTGAGGTACTAAAAGCAACAAAAGAATGCAGAAGATAAAAACCAAAGCATAGATCTGTAAAAATAAATGACTCTGTGTTCAGCAGTAAAGAAAATTAGGGTACTTCTTTAGATGAACAGTAAAGCCTATCTGCAGGTGGTTTGTAGTGCACTTCAGAGTGCTGGGGAACTGGGCAAGAGAATAGCAGCCAGGTGAATAGAGACTGGGACAGAAACTGCTGGTGATCAATTACTAGCCAGTAACAGAGAAAAACAGCAAATAAACACTTGTAGGGCTGCTGCTCCCTTTCAAACAGTGCCCTATAAATCCTGCTGTTTTCTCCAGGTATTAGTCTTTCTGTTTTCACAGGGAAAAGAAATCAAGAAAAACATGGAAAGGATCATGTGTAAGTTATGACCATGTAGGGAACTGAAAGCTCCCTTGTGGACATATCAGTTGACTTAAAATAACTGGAGATTAGGTGTCCAAATTCCTCAAGATGTTGAATGTTCTAGTCACTTCATTAATCACTGAAGCTAGGAAGGGGATAGGGTGTGCTTGCTTCCATGCAAAGAACTGTAAGGGGGTTTTCTGTGATTGACACAGATGTTAGATACTGAGAAAAGTTTCTTTGGACTCATTGTTTATTTGATGAAAATTGCAGCTTTAGAGGAAAGAAAAGAATGTAAAGCCCCAGATTTTGTTTCAATATTTGCAAAATAAATTACCTTGATTTTTGAAGTGACGCTTCATTTCAATATTGCTTGAAATTAATGCATAAAAAAGAAAATAAGTCATTTTGCACATGCAGGTGTGAAAATAAGATATGGCATTTTTATGGATTGCTGGCCTCATGAGGTTTTCAAGGTCTGAAAGGCAGGTAAGACATAATGTGCTGTGTGGATCTTCTGTTAGCTTGCCTGCACTCCCTGGCACAGAGTGGCACAAATATCCCACAGTAATCTAAGAATTGCCTTTGACTCTGGCAGAATGAAATATACTTACTTGCAAAGGAAACAAGATTTCCTGGTAGAAACTAGCTAATTTTAAATTGTGAATAAAATACCAAAAAATAGGTAGAATCCCAGGGATACTTTGCTGTGTAATTCAATTTCCATGAAAATCATCAACCAGTAGCAGTGACTAAGAAGTCACTGCTTGTGTGGGGAACACTTGGGTAGAGAAGATACCTTATTTCTTAAGAACTGTATTTAGGTTAGCTCTTCTATGATCATGATGAACTGCATGGCTTTCATTGAATACTTTAGCATGTAAAGAATTGTTACAGCAGCCAGGAGATGCTGAATGAAAATCAAGTAAAAGGGATAGGTTGAGTGCAGCTGTGAATAGGAGTGAATATATTTAAGGCAACTTTTACTGCAATGTTTTCCTTCTTATTTTAGTTTTTTTTTTTCTTTTTCAAATTCTTTTATCAAGCAATTTTTACTACTTGGAATAGTGGTTAAAAATCTGCAAATGTTGCGTCGCTGTGTATCCTGAGATTCTGTGCTATAGCCAGTTGTATCTTCTGCAAAATGTCAAAGTACATGTGATATTAGATTGTATAGTTATTTGTGCATAGCAAAATCACCACGTTTCCAAAAATTTAAAATCCAAACTGAGGTTGGCCACAAATAACTTAATTTGAGACAATACATTCATTGAGGTTTTAGGATGTGTTCACAGTTTTCTTCTGTCTCTTTTTTAACAGTAAAGCTTCATGCTGAAAAGGTCTAATACCTGTGTTTTACAGTCATCTGTTACCCATTCATTAGAGGGGCTTCTCTGAACCACTTCTTTCCCTCTACAGCATGGTGGCTGAGAAACAACCCACACATAAAACAACTGTAGTCAACAAAACAATCAACCCCATTGTTCTCCGTGGGGATTTGCTCCAAAGAGTACATCGACTGGAATTATTTAGAAAACTAAATTACTGCAAGATGGAGTCAGAAGCCTACTGGCAACACTTTGAAAAATCATCTTATTTGTTCTCTGCTTGCCTTTAAAAATATATTTTCATTAAAAACATTAATGAGAAAATATTAATAGAAAATTGCATACAGCAAGTTCAGTGTAAGAATGAGACCTTATTACTTGACTTTTGTGGTCTGCTGTCACCTTATGATGTTTTACACAGAATTTTTTCAAGAATGGAAATCTTTCTGTTTGAACACAGTGATGTATAACACGACACTCAGAACTTTTTCCCCATATTTGCTTGTATCAAAATTTTATAGATAATTTAGTGAGAACCAATCTGACTGAGGATAATGATCAGCTCTTTCAGTAGCAGGTTCCTAAAGCAAGAGATCTGGCATTTTTCAGCGAGTTGAAAATAGTAAAGAGAAGACATTCCCGATGCTGCTAATGATATTTTGATAAATGTAACCTGTGTTCTGCATGTTAACAGGGGATGTCAGGACCTGGCTTCACACAAGATCATCATGAGGATGAAGACACAGTGTGTATTCTTGGCCATTACTTTGAAGAAAATGCCCAGTATCTCAATTCTAGAGAATCAGAATAAATTGTTGTTATCCACAGTAAATAAAAAGGGCAAAAGTCTCATTATCTCTCAAAAGATCGGGATTTCTGCCGGAAACTAGTTTCAGTTATGACACTGATTTACACATAGGTACCAGCTGCAATTAGAGAACCAAGATAGGTCAGTACTTACCACATAGTAATATATGAGACAGTATTTTTTTCCTTCTTAGCATGATTCAAGTAAGCCTGAAACATAAGCTATCACAAAATGAGGTTGTCAAAGTCATTTAGGTTACAATTTTTAAACAGTAATGATTTTACAGTTTTGAGAGACCAAAATTAAGCCTTAAATGCCTACTTAGGTACCAAATTAGCCACAATTTGCTTTTGAAGCTAATGATTTAGCAGCCCCAAAGAGATGGAAATGGTTAGCTAGCCAAAAAACTAATGTATAATATGTATGGTTGGAAAATGAAATACTAGGAAATTAGCACGTGCAGTAATAGTTGTCATTTAAAGAGGTGATAATGCGAATGAAAACTAGGCTGATGTCCATATCAGTTATCAACTCTTTTGATCTGAAAGCAAAATATTGCCTGGAGTATTTTTCAGTGGCATAAGTGACTTAAGCGTGGCAGGTAAAGCAATTAAAACACTTTGGGACTGAGGAAGAGAAAACCCATTCTTTGTTTCTGAGCACATGACAGAGCAATCTGACATTACTGGTTTTTCTCTTTTAAAAAGCTAGTTTTCTTTTGATTCAGAAATTATTTAGTTTACACTGTGTTGATGGCACACATGAAGTAATTAATTTAATCTGTAATTTTTTTGTGAATTTCATTACATGAAATTATTTAATGTGACAACAATCTATTCTGGAATGTCGTAAGTATATCCCAGAAGGGAATGCTTATTCTCTGGGCCGGTAATATTTAGAGACCCGCATGTGTATGAAAGCTCCCATGCATAAGAAAATTGGATGTGCACATGCATGTTCAACATGGTGACTGTAGCTGATAAATCTACTAAGATAAGTCTCTCTACTTCCAAGAATTTTTTTCTCAACTTTGGTAGTAAAGCTTCATAACTGAAGAAAATGAACAGCCACACATTCAAATTCAATACTGTTAATCTCATAAAATAATTTTATTATTACAATCACACTTAACAAAAAAAAAAAAATCAATTAATTTCTAGTCGTAGAGAGCTTAGGTATTTTACCTGTTTGCTTAGCATCTTCTCACAGCAAATTAAGTGCCACTCTGATATTCCACTTTTTTTTCTCTCCACCCAAGAAAGTTTGAACAAAAAGTCATTATGTATTTAAAGTAGACTCCACATTCACAGCCTTTCCCTAGAAGCTCTTGATCAAACATCCTCAAATGAAAGATTAGCTTTCTAATACACGGAATTTCAAACTCATGGTTCTACAGCATTTAAGAATGGAAGATCTTAATATGCCCTAATCAATGACAAATGTCAACAAGGTACCATAATGCCTAGTTCTATATCAAATAGGAATAGCATTTTAAGTCACAGATTAATATAAAATATGATACAATATTATATTATATGACAGAATATAATATATAAAGTTATATACATACATCTAAAATACATAATACTGATGAAACTTCAGTGAGTCTGAGATAAAAATTATGGTCAAAGAAGACAACACAGAAGATTTGTATGACAATAAATGTACCATTAGGTACCTATTGAATAAAAAAAAAAAATAAAACAACAAAACCAAAACCAAACACATAAAAGCCACAGTGCACAGATCCAGACTAATGAGGCTGCTAAAAAAGTAATATTATATGATTTTTGGTATTTGGAATCAATTAGCTGATAGGAAAGAGCAACAATACAGAAAGATAATTTTCTGTTCCTTGAATGATCATTCCTTGGGACAACAAGTATCAGAAAAGAGGACTTTCTCATCTCTGAGGTTGGTTCAGAAAATAAGATGCGCTCACGTAACACAGCAAATGATATAGACTGCAGCACAATTAAACAGGATTCCAGAAAAGATCCAATAAAGAATTATTAATATGGGACAAGCTGTGCAGAGGAAAGTTTAGGAAAGAAAAGCAGGACTACAGAAGAATTTATATAAACATGTATGCAAGTAAATATATATATATTTAAAACCATATGCCTGAATATACACATATGTATATGTATCTGTTACCTATATCATTACACATGCACATATTCCTATGTAAAAATAGAACTGGTATAAAAGGATTAGATTTTAGTGAATGTGCAATAAGATAGCTTTCATTTACAAAAAAATAAGACAAGCTGGAAAGGAAAAGGGTCCATGAAGATCAAGAGGAGAAAATAACATATTTTTAACTCTTGAGAAGGGAGTCATCATTAAGAAAATTTGTGAATTCTCTGCTTCACCATGGAGCAAAGGAAATGTTTAACGCAAACACTGACTTAATAAATTAGTAAATTATTCATCTTCATTTCATCTGCAGAAAGTGACGACAAATAGTTTCAAAGGTAAAGCATCCAAAATGAACAGGTCTATTGTGACATTATAGACTGTCAGCATAAGCTCCACTTAGATCAGAAAGGTTTAAAAGACCATTAGTTTCTGGTTTTCTAATGGGTTTGAGAGGGAATTTGAGAGAATACTGGTATGGCCATGGTAGCAGAGGAGAAAAAAGGTCACCTAAGAGACTGAAAGGATTCATTTGACTAACCCAGAAGGCCAAAGAATACAGAAGGAATTGGTCAGAGGATATTGTTTTAAAATATACTGATTTTGAAATGTCTTATCCCAAGATAAAGAATTTAATGTTTTTGAGGTTGTTGCATTTACTTTTGAGAACTTACAAGAGCAGATGTCTTATGAAAAACAAGAAAAAGAAGGGACATGGTACATATCTGTAAAAATAGGAGGGAAAACCCCAGAGAGTTATGGACTGTTCAACTTTAAAAAAAAAACAAAACCAAAAATAAAACAACACTGGAGTAAGTAATGAAACTATTTAGTTTCAAAAAGCAAAATATGAGTACCAGTCAACATGGGTCACTTAAGTACAAATCATGTCAAGCCCACATAATTTTAACTTATGACAAAGATGTATTGTGAATAAAGGAGAAGAAGAAAATATCATGCATATCTTGACCTCAGACTTACTAAAATGTTGACTCTGATACTGTGCCTCATCATATTCTTAGAGAGGAAAAAATTCTAACACTGAAACTATGCTTTACTAAGTGTCCTTTAAGGTAGTGTAAACCCAATGGGAAAATCATTGGTAAGTTGAAAGGAAACACTGAGTCTGATTCTGCATATGTCTGTTGGGGATCTGGCACTATTTGTGTTTTCATCAACAATCTGAATATGAGAAGGGAGTGGTAATTGGATCTGTAGGTGGCACTGAGATAGAAGGCACTGCATTATACTGATGGATGGAATTTCAGTTCAAAAGGGTCTTGACAAATTGAAAGCATGGTCTGAAGAAAACCAAAATGCAGCTCAAGAGGCACAAGTGAAACAGCGCAGACAGGCCTAATCAGCCACACAAATTCAGGATCTAGAAAAACTGGCTGAACAACCGGCCAGTAGACAGGGATTTAAAGGTATTAGTAGATCACAAGTGGAACAAAAGTCAATAATGTCATGCTGTTGAGAAAAAGATAAGTGCTACCCTGGGAAGATTAAAAGGAGCAGAGTGAATAAACATATTTATATATTTCTGCTCTGCTCAGCATTTGTAATTGTTCAGGAGTAGTGCGTGAGGCATTTCAACAGAGGCGTGGGAGACTGCAGGAGAGAAAAGAGAACCGTCAGAGATCAGAAAAGCAGCTCCTGTGGCAGACAGGCTGAGCAATCTGCTCTTTAATGTTCTCTTTATTGAACAGAAAAGAAGAACAAGGAGAGTGTTGGACTCATACTGGCCTTAAAAGGCTGCTCTAAGAGAAACAGAATTGTCTTTTCTCTGTGGATACAGAAACCAGGAAGAAATAGGCTTTATTTACCAAGTACTTTTTGTCAGCTATCAAAACCCAGGATTAATAGGTGTTGAAATAAGTTGCCAAGGCATGTGTGGGATCTTTGTCACTGGTCTCTATAACAGCTATTAGAGAGCTTATTAACTGTTTCAACGAGGGTCTGTTAGGAATGGTACACTTAACCTTATCACGTGGGAGGGCCAGAAGACTAGAAGGATCCCTCAGAAATCAAGAGTCTAAAGCTTTAGTGGCTCCTTGCATGGTGTAACCTCCTTAAAAGCATGATCCAAAGTATTTGGTGTAAGAGTGGAAGAAACAATATGATGATGGAGTGGTGGGATAGGAAAGCTTACTTTACTATTTTTCCCTCACATTGGTAATTACTTTATCTTCAAGTTAGGAAAGGAAAAGAGAATTTATTAGAAACCATCCTTGCACTTACAATCGTTTGCACTGAATCTTTTGTTGCTATTTCAGTCAGTTTTTTGCTGAAGGTAAAACCAATAATAATGATCTACTTACATGGCCTGTTCTCTGTATATCTGTCATATTAAAGTCCATGCTGTTTGTTTATCATGCAGTGATCTATAACTCTCTATTAATTTAATTATACTAAAAGATCTTAAAAGCCTTGGGCTAAGTAACATGTCAATTACAAATGAGTTTAACTTGGAATAAATATAAACTTAATACTTGTAATTTATTGCTTTAAATATAAACAAAGCCCTTACTATGACACAATCTATTATTAATTGCTCCAATGCCCCAAGTCTAATTAAGCAAATCCATTTACATTTTCTTCTGAGGAAGTCAATGTTCATTTCTCATAGGAAGTGCAAGGAGCCTACCTTTCCACTTTTTTTAAACCTCCTAATGTAACAAAGCACTTCTGTGTTTAATGAAGTGTATCATGTCGGCGGTGAGGGGACTGCTGGTGGCGTGGGAGGTAAAGCCATGTGGGAGGGCTTGTATTTCCTTGAACAAAGTAACCTTCAATCAAATATCTGGTCATATACAATTATTTCTTTAGGCATAAGTAATGAATGTATGTATTCTAGTTGAAAAGTCTGTATTATCTTTCTCCATTACCATTTCAGTAACAAGCAGAAGCTGTTTGAATTTTTGCATGTACATACATGTATATGTGCATGCGTTTATCCACATTATATACTTTCAAGTGAAAAGTATCTCAAACTTTTTTATATTAGTTATACCTGCATGTGTGAAAGTACCAAAACTGATACTTTTTTTTTTTTTTTTTATGTGTGTGTGAAAACGTGTACATATAAAAATGTCAGCCGCTGTACTGAAACCTGGTACTTCATGCTTGGGGTAAAATTTTATTGCCTAGTTGTAAAAGAGAAGGTTTATAGTGGAAACCCTGACACAACATTAACTATGGTTATACTATCAAAGGAGTGCAGCATTTAAGAATTTAGGACCTTTTTTTTTGTGTGTCTATAGGCAGCCGTGTGTGTCTGTGTCTAAAACTTCAACTTACGCATGCAGTTTATGCTTATTTTTGAACACTTTAAGAAGCAAAGTCACAAACTGGCTCTGACAATAGCATCTTTGCCTGTGCATCCTTCTTGCTCCTTGTTTATAAATAATAAAACATTTAAAAACCTGGAAAAAAATCACCAGTATTGCATGTATAGCTTAGAAGTGGATGAGTGATGCTTTTTTTTCCTGTTTTTTTTTTTTTTTTTCAACTTAGGGATCCTAGTAATGCATAATAAGTTGCAAGAAGTCATGCACAAATCACTTACAGAGTGGGATCAGGATATAAATCTTCTGAGTTCCAATCCTATACTTCAAATTCATGGCCTCTTTAATGACATTCATGAAAACACAAAATGAAATTAGTAGAATGGAAATTATAAAAATCTCAGAACTGAGATTTTTTTGTGAATGAGCTCAGTCACACACCTCTGCAGTGTCTGTCTGTATAGTTGCATTAAATGGAATGGGCTAGACAACCATCCTTGGACTTATCACTCCTCAAGTTATAAGAAAGATATATATTTTGTAAACTTGCACAGGATTTACAGAATTTCTCATGGGACTTGCAGCTAGATCACTAGTTCCTCTGAACGTAAGAGGTTACATAGGAGGGGTAGAGATTGTCACTTGGGTTGTCTATAGCAAAAAAACAATAGAATATAGAAAAAATGTTGGCTAGGCACTATTTCAGAGGATCACAAAGAAATCAGGTGTCTTAACACTATTCAGTCTTGATGCAAAGCAATCTTACTTCCTAGCAAATAATTCCTGTGTTTTCTTGTGTGTGACAATGCTATCAAGAAAGCAAAAGCAATTCCTGTCACATTGCCAAAAAAATCTTGTTTTGAATCTTATGATTCCAAAGGCTAATAATACACTACAAATGCAAATACAAAACATCACTGCTTTTTCCACCTTATAGTATGTGGCACGGCAACATGCCAATCCACTACAGGCAAAGTTTTTAATTGCTAGCTGTACAAGAGTAGCTGTCTTTAAGCTATTAAAATCTGTTAGCATGAGTTTTTAACTGTTGATAACACATAAATTGAAGGAAATGTAATAATTCAAGATTTTCTCCCTGGAGATAGTCTTTTACTGAAAAAAGGGAAAGAAACAAATTAGCCCCAGTGATGTTATTTAGGTATCTGCACTTGAAATGTTTTTCTCATGATATTTCAAATATGGCTTTAGAGTCATAGACTCATAGAATAATTTAAGTCAAGAGGAACCACTTGAGGTTATATAGTCCAACCTCCTGCTCAGAGTGGATGTAATTGATAAAGGTTGCTTGGAGTCTTATCCTGTCGAGTTTTCAACACCTACAAGGGTGGAGACTCCACAGCATCCCTGGGCAGAATTCTCTAGTATTTGACAACACACACAACAAAGGAATTTTCTGTGTATCTAATCAGATATTTTTAGTTTGTATCTGCTGCTCTGGACTGTCACGGAGCACATCTGAGAAACTTCTGGTTCTTTTACTGGCATCCTTTGATCCATGAAGTTGTGAACTGAAATAGGCTCTCCCTGTAGTTTTCTTTTCTCCAGATTTAAATAAACTCACTTCTCTCAGGCTCTCCTCATACATGCTTCAACTCTAAATCGTTTTGGGATCTCCATTAAACTGTCTCAAACAAGCAACTATTTTTCTCATACTGAGGAGACCAGAACTGGACAAAGCATGCCAGATGCAGTCTCCAAATAGTGGGGAAGGATAAACTCACTAGGTTTGCTGGCTGTAATCTTCGTAATACAGCCCAGGATGCAGCTGTTCTTCGCTTCTTCCTTGCTGCTGCACTGCTAACTCATGTTCAGCTTGCTGTCCATCATGACCTGCAGATTATTTTCTGCAGTTTTTTACCAGAGTGTTGATCCTCAGCCTGTATTCGGTACCAGATGCAAGGCTTTGCATTCACTCTTGTCAGATATTATGGGGTTCATGTCAACTTTCTTCCACTTCTTATTAACTTTATTGCAGTTCTGATTAACTTTGCTCAATTGCCATCAGCTTTAAAAGGTAGTACAGTGTTCATACAATGATATCGTCAGACTCCTCTTGCTTACATCCCATCTGATCCCATGGCTTCCATGCATATGTTATGGTTGAATGATTGGATGTTGTCAAGTAATTTCCATTTGTATACCTACATTTTTCAACTGCTTCAGAAATGTCCTCTTCCACTTTAGTAGTAACATAAACATAGACTATAATTAGACTTTTTTAATGGCTCTTTGAACAGCAAAGTACTGTGAAGGCCTTTCATGTATGAGAGAATGCAGTTCTCAAACTATAATTAGAGGAGTGTTTCTTTCTATAGGAGGCTGACTGAGTCGTCCTCAGTCTTCACCATTCCTTCCTGGCCCCAGACATGTCCCTCCATTGTATTGGAACAACTATTTGTGTGGCTGTTTGGTGAAATGGATTTCAGGGGTTAAAACCAGCCTTGTTTTTTCTGTAGGGTTTTTTAAATGCAGTTGTCTTATCATTCTGTGTCCCTACAGAACATTCCCCCTGCCAGAAATAAGGGGAGGAATAAAAATCAAGTTGCAGTACTGAGGAAAAAACAACAAAGCTGATGGTGAAACACTTGTCATGCTGCATCCTCAGAACAAGAAATAAGCACAAAAGTGATACAATACAGGAGAAAAAAATAACTAACAAAAAGTAATCACACCATCCTATTTCCTACCTTTATTGTAGCATCCTACCGTTCTGGCATACCTAAAAATCTCTCAGCATAATGACGGCATTTCAAGTAGCAGGATCAATTGTTTTTGTTATGGTGCTTGTATATTTGCAATGTGTATTCCCAGTAAAACCCGATTCCACTTACATTGTTTGGTAATTACAATTTATGAAATTCGTAAGATAGATAGAAAAGTACACTTTTTATTACTCCATTCTAGCTATTATATCTTAATGAAATAGCAGGCACACAGAAATGTGTTAACTGTAGTCTGTTCTGGTAAATGTGAGGTGCTCTTGAGCTAAGCCAGTCTGCACCAGTGAAATGGACTTTAAGAGGAGCACAGGTAAGACAGAGAGCAGATTGAGCAATAAAATATTCACAGAATATATGCCACAACCACAAATAATTGAATTAAGCAATAACAAGGCAGACACAGGGCATTTCCTGGGGATTAATGACTAGCTGTGAGAGTTGATGGTCCACGGCGGTCATCAATTCCCTGGAAATGTCCTGTACCAAGGTCATCGTTGCTATTATATCCCCCTTTTCTTTTCTCCATCAAAGAAAAAGAATCCCACATTTTACCTGTTTTCACACAGCGTCATCACTCTTTTAGATGACTGTGGAACAGATGAGTTTGAATGGCAGAGCTGCTGAAGGATTTCTGTGTAACTGATGTCCAGTGCCACAACCAATCAAAACCACATTTTCACCATTGAATTTTTAATCAGGCTTACACAGTATTACAGTTTTTGACTTATTTAACTCTTGTGAACCTTCGAATAACAACTTTATGTTGTTGTGGGCCTTTAACACTGACAAATCTGTGTCTGCATTATAGCTAGGTGAGCTGGAGGAAGCTGGACATATTTTATTCTTTTAGAAGTTTTCCTGTGACATAAAGAATCTGCTGAAAGAAATGGCAGAGAATGTATGCATACAGCCTGCTCTTTGGCAATAATGCGTGGATTTATAACATAAAGTACTTGCTTAGAACAGGTCAATAATGGAGATAATTAAATCTGTCTTTGCTATTCAATAACAATTATGAATTAAAATTTGTTATGGCAGGTTTTTCAATAAAAGACCTATCATGGCTCAATTCCTCTAAGTCATAATTTTATCCAAACATGTTTAAGATATTTTGCTGTGGCAAATATGTAAATCTTTAAAATCTATTTTTCAAATAGTAAAATGAAAAACAAAGCACTAAACCCAAAGGTCCAGAAGATAAAGGAGCTTTTGATTATCTGCATGCTCTTGGGTCAAATTTATTTTATAGTTATGCCAGTATTCCTTAACCCACTTATCTTCAGGATTTGTGAATCTTAACATACCATTTTCCCCCCTTAAACTAACATTTGACATTCAATTAACCTAATCTTGAAACAGAACACTGTAGACTGTACATATTTTTAAATTACTGGTTATGATCCTTTATTCATGTTCCATTTATGCACACTCTCTGTTACTGTTGGCGCTTGTATAGTTGGTGGTGTGCAGCAAGTTGTTCTCTCTTTCAACATGATGCAGTTAACCCGCTTATTTTCACATGCCTGGAATTTTTTGGCTCTGTATACCCATATTAATTTAACTGGCCAATTAGTTGTTATTAAAATATTTTAAAAGAACATACAACAACATATGCACAACAAATTATTTCTTTCCACAATTTTATTAACATTTTTGTAGGTAGTTTCCAGTTTCTCACCTCCTTTTCCCACCAAGAGAGAGATTTTCCAAGTTTAGGAATACAGGCTGTATGTTAGATTCAGGGCCCCTCTAAGTTTCCTTGAATTCATTTTAGCTACATTGAGAATATGGAAAAAAACCCCAGGCTGAACTAATGAAATCTTAGATCCCTTTCTTCTCTCTCTCTAATGTTAGGAGTTGATGCCATGCTTCCAACACCATAGACTCATATCGTCTGTGAAAACAGGCACCTGGAGTTTTCAGGAGGGGCTGAGAGATCATTACCAAGTTTAGTTGCCCAACTTGGTACAAGTCAAAAATCAACATATTAAAAGAGATACAATACCATGCATTTAATCTCATTTTAATTTGGTCAGTTTTAAACATTTATCGTATGTTGTTCACAAAGATGATTCTGGAAGATAAAAATAACACTGGTCTTTAATACTGAGGTTTTAATTGTCAGTTCAGCATTGGCAAGGGACATGTGCCTAAATCTGCCTTGCATATATTTTTGTGGCAAAAAAAAAAAGCTTTTTTTATGTTTATAGATCACTTGACTCTTAATCTGTGATTTGGAATCCCAGATAAAATTGAACTGTGAGGATGAAGACCCTAGGCCCACTGTAGGAGAAGATTAGGTTTGAGACCACCTTAAGAACCTGAACGTGCAGAAGTTCACAGAACTGGATGAAATCCATCTGCGGCTCCTGAAGGAGCTGGCAAATGAAGTTGCCAAGCCACCATCCATAATATTTGGAAAGCCATGGCAGTCAAGTGAAGTTCCCAATGATTGGAAAAAGGGAATATAATCCCCATTTTCAAGAAGGGGAAAAAGGATGAGCAGGGGAATTACAGAGCAGTCAGCCTCACCTCTGTGCCTGGCAGAATCTTGGAGCAGATTCTCCTGGAAGGCATGCTAAGGCACATGAAAAACAACAAGGTGCCTGGTGACAGCCAGCATGGCTTCACAAAGGGGAAATCCTGCCTGACCAATTCAGTGGCTGTTTATGATGGGCCTATGGAACTGATGGAGAGGGGTAGAGAGTTGATGCCATCTACCTGGACTTGTGCAAAATGTTCAACACTGTCCCACACAACATCCTTATCTCTAAGTTAGAGAGACATCAATTCAATAGATGGATCACTCGGTGGATAAAGAACTGGCTGGAAGACTGCACACAAAGAGTTGTGCTCAATGGCTCAACGTCCAGCTAGACAGCAGTAACGAGTGGTGTTCCTCAGGGATTGATGTTGGGACTGGCCTTGTTCAACATCTTTGTCAGTGACATGGACAGTGGGATTGAGTGCACCCTCAGCATGTGTGCCAATGACACTAAGCTGTGTGGCTGAGTTGATCCACTGGAGGGAAGGAATGCCTTCCAGAAGGACCTTGGCAAGCTTGTGAGGTGGGCTGATGCTGACCTTATGAAGCTTAACTGTGCCAAGTGCAAGGTCGCACACCTGGGTAGGAGCAATCCTAGGCACAGCTACAGGTTGGGTAGAGAAGAGATGCAGAACAGAGCTGAGGAGGACTTGGGGTATTGGTCGATGAGAAAATGAACATGAGCTGGCTTCAGCGTGAGCTCGCAGCCCAGAAAGCCAACCATATCCTGGGTTGCACCAAAAGGAGCATGACCAGCAGGTTGAGGGTGGTGATCCTCCCCCTCTACTCTGCGCTCATGAGATCTCACTTGGAGTATTGTGTGCAGTTCTGGTGTCCTCAACATAAAGAGGACATGGAACTGTTGGAGCAAGTCCCGAGGAGTGCCATGAGGATGATCATGAGACTGAAGCACCTCCCATTTGAAGATAGGCTGAGAAAGTTGGGATTGTTCATCCTGGAGAAGAGAAGGCTGCGTGGAGACCTTATAGCGGCCTTCCAGTATCTGAAGGGGGCCTATAGGGATGCTTCATTAGAGATTGTACTGAGAGGACAAGGGGTAATAAGTTCAAACTTAAACAGGGAATGTTTAGATTGAACATAAGGAAGAAATTCTTTGCTGTAAGGGTGTTGAGGCACTGGAATGGGTTGCTCAGGGAAGCTGTGAATGCTCCATTCCTGGAGGGTGTTCAAGGCCAGGTTGAACATAGCCTTGGGTGGCATGGGTTAGTGGGAGGTGTCCCTGATCTTGGCAGAGGTTTTGGAGCTAGATGACCTTAAGGTCCTTTCCAATCCTAAGTATTCTATGATTCTATGATTCTATAAAATATTAATGGATAAATAATTTTAAATATAAAGTGCTAAATAATAGGTCCTTCATGATTTTCTCTGACAATTCAGTTCTACAGAACCAAAACCAAAAGAAGTTCCTTAAATAAGCAGCCCTGTTGCTATCAGATGTAACATTGTTTCCTACTATACTCCCTCTCAGAATTAATCTCAGATGGGTGTAGTTGTGGGCAAAGAGCAAAGGGTAATAAACTGGAAGGAAGCAAATGTTTACATCTCTGTGTGTCTCTGTGTGTTATTTACCTTGCTAAAACTTTGTCTAATGATAACATCATATTTGAAGTATGACATTTACAGGAAACAAATAACTCCCCACTTTTAAAGGCGGATTAAAAGGACTTCAGACACAAGTACCAAAATGTCAGAATGATGAGCAACTTTCTCTCAATAAATCTGCTCCATTCTTTTCTGCAAGCAGAAATAAAAAAAATACAGCAACAAAAAACTGCTGAAAACACATTTTTTAAATAAGCAAAGTGGTATGAAAAGGAGAAAGTAGAAGTAGAAAGAAGTTGAAAGGCTAAAGTACCATTAGCTGTTAATTCTAGCCTAAAATATACACATACAGTAAAGTTAATAGCTAAATCTTTTTTACTTCATGGGTTTACACATTTGGATTTAAGACTGTAGAGCAGGTATGGCCAACCTTTTAATCACTGGAAGTCAAGAACATATAATGTCAGTGCTTAGTTTAGTTTTGGAAGGTTTGGTTGTTTTTTGTTTGTTTAGGGAGTTTTTTTTTTTTTTTTCTGAAAATATTTCAAGTTTGAGCTCCACATTTTAATTCTGGAAATGAGAAGAGAAGTATGGGTTTTTTTAGGATATCTTAAGAATGGAAGCTCAAAACTGTTCTATAGCATGGCTTTGAGGCAGCAAAACGTATACAAATGCTTTTCTACCAAAGTTGTTGCTGTCCAGGGAATTTCTGTAATGAGAATTGGAGAGAAGGTGGTATAGACAATTATGTGCAAGTTGAAATGATGCTGGTCAGATATCTTTATATCAGGCTCATTGCAAACCAGCAAAGTGAAGAGTGGAAGGAGGGAATACCATGTACTACATTTGTGCTTTCTCTGCTGGTGGGAAATGAGATGCAATTGAATGGCTGCATGAGACCAAGCACTCTTCACCGTAAAATAGCTTCTTACCAGTTCTAACCCACACTGATAAACACAGAGGAAAGCTATAAGTGAACTTCCTGAACTGCTGCTATCTTCTTCTGCCTGGTTCAGACCGTATAATGGGTACTGGTGGCAGCCACTCAGTGTATCAGATGATGCCAATGGCTGCTGTGGCTCTCAGCTGCTAGCTGCGTCCCTGTGTGTGATCAGCATCGACTTCTTCAACAGGAACACTTCCCAGTGTCCAGAAACTGACACAAATGTAGACAGTGTATGCTGACTGCTCCCACGGTTGTCTGCATGGGCCACACATGTATGTGGGACCCAATAACAGCCAATTAACCATATAGTAATATAAAACTGAACAGGCCAGAAGAGTCCAAAAATGCTTAACTTTACCTTCATGCTCAAAGTACTTTGATTTGTGATGCAGTGAAGACATCGCACACTGAGCATGCAGAGGTGTTTCTGAACAGGTGAATACACTTGTCTGTTAGCCATCCAATTACTTCTGGGAATGCCCTAAGGTATTTTTATGCAGTTCTTGTGCTAAAGAAATCTTCTAGTCTGATAAAACATCACACCTGTGTAAACATGGGGTATGATGCCATAAGCTTTACTTACAATTACAGTTGTTTTTCTTAAATTACATGAAGTATAATCCACAATAAGACATTTCATTATTGGCAGCTATTGCAGATGTATCTCTGAAAAGTCTGATTGCTTAATTACACCTCTTATTATGACTACTCTGGCAAATTTCTAAAAAGAATATTTAACAAAGAACCGGATGAATGTTTCCTCTATATTCTTCAGTTAAGATTTGATTGTTCAACCGTTACATTTATTAAAGTCAATCAGTTCAGCTTCTATTTTCTATTCAATGTAATTTTACTTCAGGCAAATTTCACTTATGTGGTATTTAATCCAAATAAGTAATATTTTTCTAAACCCACTTTCTATTGCGCAAGGTTGTTTAACAATTGCCTTCGCAAAATCGTTGTTAATATGACAAGTCTCGATGTTAATATGTTATCATTAACATTTGTAGTAAATCGCCTTTCTTACTCATAAATACTTGAGTTAAATATTAAACAGATTTTTTTCCTGAAAATGACTCTTCAGTTAGATTTTATTCCCTAAGCACAAAGAGCTTCCAATTAGGTAAGTGGAAATTTCAATAGATGAGTAAATGAGGATTAAGGTACATGCAAAACCAGTACCAAGTTTATGGACATCTAAATTCAGTCTTTGAATCAGAATCCTGATGGAAATGTCATAATCTATGCAAAGATTGCACACAATTTAGAAAATAAGAATTAATATCTCTACTTTTCTAATCAAATAATCCTTACCTTCCATGAATAAAGGTAGAAATTATATTTAAGGGTTTCAAAAATATTTCCTTCATTTAATTTC
The DNA here is from genome assembly GCA_032466535.1 of Forpus xanthops. Classification (NCBI taxonomy): domain Eukaryota; kingdom Metazoa; phylum Chordata; class Aves; order Psittaciformes; family Psittacidae; genus Forpus; species Forpus xanthops. The sequence goes on from JASSUY010012260.1 coordinate 28,289, forward strand.
ATAAGGATTTTTAGCAGCTGGATTATTCCAGTGGAACTGCTCCTAATGCCTGAATTTAATCAGACATCTGAAACTTTTCAAAACCAAGGCTAGAGCAGAAATATAATTTATTAGTTCAGGAGAAAAGACTGCTTTGATGAGTGCTGCTTCTGAATGATGGCTTAAGAAAATGACAAGCAGTAGACTCAAAACTTCCTATTTAGTCAGTAATGTTACCTCTTTTCATTTATGACCCTGAGTAAATTACAAGTATTGGTGAAATACTTGAAAAATACTCATTAAAATGCTTGTCAGTATTGATTTGGTTCTATTCAGAACTGTATGTACGCAGAAGTCATACTGTAATGTATTCATTGACTTGAAGTAGTCTATGTTTCTTTAAGGTGTGACTTTGAAAGAATGCCCACGTTTGTTTTTCTAAAACCAGAGACCGGAGATGGCTAAATTATAGAATCATAGCCTCATGGAAAGGTCAGGGCTGAAAAGGAACTTAAGACCATCTAGTTCCAACCTCCTTGCCATGGGCAGGGATGCCTCATGCTACTCAGCTGGGCAAGATCCTGATCAACATGATCTAACCTTGAAGTTAGTCCTGCTTAGTTAGGAGGCTGAACTAGCTGAGGTCTCTTCCAGAACAAATTATTTCATGATTCTAAGATGAAATTTAGTGTGGGTTGAACATGAGAAGCACTACAGGCATCAGGGCCTAGACAAGCTAGAGCAGAAGGAGAGAAAATGTGGCTTCTTGTTATTGAACAATAGCCACGCTACACACAAAGCTGCTTAGGAATGAAAAAAACAGAAACCAGCCAAAACAAAGATAAAAATGGTAACTGTAGTAACTGCTAATCCACTGCTGGACTGGAAAGTCCTCCTGCATGCACTTTCCTCCTCACCAAGGGTCACTTGGTAATAAGAACAGCAGAATATACTTATTAATGCACTTGGTTCTATATGTATTTGACATCAGAAGTACCAAAAACATGAAACTAAACAAACAAAACTCAAGCCATATTAACTTCTCCAAGTTAAACTCCTACAACTGTGTAAGTGATAGCACATGTCACTCAGCAGAACTTGATCTAAAAAGTTAAGAAAAAATGCTTTTTGAAGTGTACATAACAAACATGTAATGCTGAAATTATTCACCCAAGTCCGGGTCTGTTAAGAACATCACCAATAGCAAGTAAGGTTCATAATACAGTGATGCATTTTCCTATGGTAAGGCAAATAATTTCCCTGGCAGCTGAAATAAAGTGTTAACTCTTCTTGGAAATTAATTAGCACCAAAACACAGCAGAAAAAAATTAAGGCTTCTTGTTCCTAAAGGTTATTCTGTAAGGAAATAAATCATATGAAGGCATGAAGTGTGCTCTCCTGTACTTTATGATTAAGTGCTTATAATATAGACAGCCTCTAAGCCTCAGCTTTTGCTAGGAAGTTCACATCAAAGGTGAATTAAGTCTTTATTATAAATACATGATAAAATATAGAAACCAGAACTGCTTTAAGTTGGGAGATCCTCTGGTTTCAGTCGAAAGACCTTTCTTTCTTTTTATCGACTCATTTTACAAGCGATGCTCCAAATTTATGCTAAGAACATTTTCATGAAGCTTTGCTCTTCTCTTGGCAGAAGGCCTTGAAATTTGTGTCAAATAAATTAGAACTAATGTCTTTGGCTAAAAAGAGAAGCCTCTTAAAGGGCAGTAGTAATCAAGACAAGATAATCATTTATCTGTGATTTTGTGGGTATTAGTCTAATATCCTGTCTATTCACAGCATGTCAAAGATAAGAGCAGTCATTGGTTTACTGTTTTTCTGCCCTCTCCTTCCTTCCTCCCTCCATCCTTCAGGCCTCAGGAGATAAAAGATAAAAAATACATATTAGGCCAATTGCAATCATATTCCACTAAAAGGGATACATTGTTACTATTATAAATTAATGCTTTAAAACTTCAGACTAAAAGAAACTGCTATTAGATAATTATCTGTCCCTCAGATAATTATGCACATAAGTAATTCTGCCTTCTGATGAGTTTATAGGATTTACTGGAAGTCCCTAGAGGTATCAAAAATCACATGTGAACCTGTTTACAGGACTGTAACTCTAGTTCCAAATGACAGTCATAACAATAATTCCCAGAAAATTTTCAGGGTGAAAAATAATCAAGATAGGTACCTCATGGGGATTTTTGTCAGTTCTTTTGTTCCTATATGGAACAATTGAAACATTAGAGTTTAAATCTGGCTCTTGCTGCGACTGCTACAGATATTGGGGGGAAAAAAAACAGATCTCAAATGTGCTGCTGAACTTCACGGCAGATGTTAGCTAGAGATTTAATCCTGTTGATTTTGTCACCTTGCTACTTTTGAAGGCTCTCTTCCCTGATGGGGTTCCATACTTTAAGATCAAATAAAGAACATAAGTGTGAATTCTGTAGTCTTTATAATCACTTTCTTGTCATGTAGTGATACAAAGCAGCCTTGAGAGCTGACTCTAAAAGCTTCCCCAACTTCAGAAACTTTAGGCTCGCCATAGCTAGTGAAGGGAAAGTGGCTTACAGCCTCACATTTTTTTTACAGTCTGCTTTTTGGCATAAGCATGAGTATTCTCCCTGAACTATGTTAGGAATTGAGGCTGAGTTCACCTCTTAATTAATTACGGCAAAGTAATTTATTTAAAATTAAATTATTTTGTTATTGTGCATGGTGGCTAAACTTTTGTATCCAATGTATTGTATAGATCTTTTGTTTTATTTGCAAAAGTGTGTTTAAAGAAATGATTAGTTCTGTAATTTGTTCAGCAAGGCTTCTTTATAGCAAAGCACTCTTGGGAACCCTTATGCAAATAAAATCCATCTGGAGATTGCAAGTAATGCAGGTAAAATTATAAACAATATATTTAATTTTTAGGAGGATTTAAAGGGATATAAAAGCACACTTCATTAGAAAATCCAAGCTACCAACACAGATTGTAATCACTGTTTTTCAGGAGTGCTGCTATGTGCAGCACCAGAAGGCCTTTGACGTCCAAACCAAAGTATTGAAATCTGTCCCACATCAAATATGCAAACAAAATTTAAGTATTTACTATTTTTCACATTTTAGTGAGTGACTTGTACTTTAAAAGCAAGATTCAAATAGAAAATGGAGTTGTGCAGTGAGGATCTAATATTAAAAAGAAGTGATTGCAGCATACAAAGAGGAGGTAAGGATGCATTTTCTCTGATCCATCCTATGCGCCATAGCCTGTACCAGTTCTTTCACCTTCTCCTACATGGTGGGGATCCTATTTGCACAGGAAGCTGCTGTGCTGGGAGTAGATAGTGAGAATAAAAAACTGCTCATTATTAGTAAAATTTTCAGTGCTTTAGTTCATTAGATTATGTATTCTAGCAAGCTGGAATCTATTATAGCTATTAGGAAACCATTTTGTTTAGTTTCTTTTATTTCAAAATTAATAATGGCCTATGACTGGATGTTATCAGGATCTGCATTACAGAAATTAATTACAAGTTCATAGCTATTGTTTTCTGTAACTATGGAAGAGAAAAATAGCATAAAAGGAATGCCTTAGTTGTCTCTACTTTAAAAGTATATGTGCCTTGGAAATTTCAAGTCAGTGTCACAGTGTGGCTATTGTGCAAAATGTAGAAACCCAGCTTACTTCCATGAGTATTTTAAAATGTGCAATCTATAGAATCTAGTCCTACTTCATCACTTCATCACAGTGTAAGCCCCAAAAGAATATAAGGCACTTTTTTCACCATGGGAAAAAAAAAAAAAAAAAGAGAAGGGAAAGAAAGAGATATGAGGTAAAAACCTTCTGACAATTGCAGTACAGTTTTGGACACATTTTCATTTTCATATGATGCATTTCATCTATCTTTAACACTGGTGAGAATTTAAGGGAGACAATTTTGAAAGGTTTGATAAGTTTCTAAAGGTAAGTGCATAAAAAGGAAAAGAAAAATGGTGGCTTTCTTTTGTGTTTGTGAAGACTGAGTTTCCTGGGTTTCATCTTAAGAATGAAAAACCGTAACTAACAATTTGGACAGTTCTGACAGTGTTACCAAAACAATCTTTGTTCTTCTGCTTGCTTAGAGTCACAAGAAAAGAAACTTCTGGCATCGAGAGGCACCATTAGTAATATCAACATTTTATCAAAATATGTATTTTTTGAACCAGTACTTCGCCTTCAGTATTGAAAGTCATTCATGCTTGTCTTTGTGGGTTAAAAGTTGCTCCTTTTCCAATAAGATCAACCTCAATAGTTTCTTGATTTAATTTAAGAAAAAACATACATTTCAGGTTACAAATCACGCTTCTCAGTACAAAAGATGTAAGGGATTGTGCTCTTTGGGCTTCTGCATAAAGATAGGGTCTGTGCAGATTGTTGGAAAGGTAAAATGTGTAGCAGGACTGCCAGCAATCAAACTAAGTCAGAGAGGATAAAAGACATATCCAACCACTGTTGTCAGAGAAAAGCACCCTATTCTTGCAGTTTCTTGCAGAAAAAATGTTATAAAAGGAAAGACAATTGTAGTCAGCTTGTGTCATCTGAAAGTGGGCTGCAGTCATGGGATTCTGACTTAAAAAGCTCTTAAATTCAGTCAGATCTCTCAAATCTTAGGGTATATGAAAGATTCATGGTATACAATGTAATTTTCTTCTGTAAAGAGGAAAACTTCTCGTCAGGAATGAGTTCACTAGAAAAATTCAAGAGAAAGAATCTTCTAGGAATTAATCTTAAAAGAAACTATTTCCAATTAAAGATATTATGGATCCTTAAGATCAATAATACAGAAAAACTGTAAGGTGAACCGTGAAAAGAGGAAAATGTGAATATTAAGGTTATATTTGAAACCTCTGTATATTTGCTTCACAGCATGTCTCATCTGAGACCATATCACACAGTGTTTCCCTCCTATGGAGGGTGTGCCAGCTGGGAAAGTCATGCTTTCTTGCTTCCTTTTTAATTGCAGTACAACACGCATGGTGGCCTGTATGTCACTGCCCATCCTTAATCTTTGCATACATTATACCCTGCAACTTTTGATTAGTCTTTTAAACGCTCTTTCGCATCAAACTACTACTCCTTTCATTTATTTTTTTTAATTCATTGTTGCCTGTGATGTGAGTCAGAGACTTCAGCTGTTTCTGACAGTTCCTAGGATGCTGAGCCACGTGTCATATTTGTTTTCTATTTGCAATTAATTTCTGTTTCTCTGGATTTTGTATTATCATGTATGTTTGTACATGTGTATCCCTATGCATACATATATGTGTGCGCATACATATAACATTTCTCTATTATATATCTGAGTAAATATGACCTCTACAATATGTGCACTTTCTTTTTCTTAATCTTGCCACAGACTTTTGAATAGAATATTAGAATCTATCACAAAAAGAGAGGAAACAAGGAAAAAAAGAAATTTTTTTTCTTTTCAGTGATTTGTCCTGCCCACAACACACTTTGGAAAGTCCCAAATAGAAAGTGTTGCTGCATGTAAGGTAAACTACCAGTATATCTGTTAACAGACTTCACACAGCCTGCTAGAGCATGTGGCACTTGCATACAAATCTCAGGCCTGCTTTGATCTCTGTTAAAGCCCAGTGCAGCATTTCCTAAGTGGCCCGTTTTCTAAATTTCAGGAAAAGTCTTGGGCAAAATGTACTGCAGACCTGCATTTCTATTTTCTAAATTTCTAGCTTTAGTATTTTTCATTTGACATGTTGTCCAAGAAAACGTATTATCACTTGAAAGTTAGAAAACATGATTTTCATTCTTATTGCGCTTAAAAATTGGCAGAAATATTAAATCTCAGTTTTGGCTTTGTTTTTTTGTTGGTTTTTTTTTTTTTAAATGTGATTTCAGAATAAGAAGGGTTGGATACCAAGAATAAAAAAATGGCATGCAGCCTTTATTCTTATCTTAAGCAAACGCTGCCATTTGCACTGTAACTACCATGAAAACGTGGCAGGAAATTCTCATGATGGGAAGGAGGGGTAAAAGAATGTCATTTCTACCTGCTTACATGATGGTTACTATAATATAATAAAGGAATTTGTTTAGTTATTTACCTAAGAGGCTTTTAGCCTTCCCAGTAGTAAGATGGGTAACTGTCTACAAGTAGATTTAGTGTTGGAACTCACTCTTACATTAGTAGCTAATAAAATCCGTGTCTCAGTTGTCTCTTGAGAATGTATTTCAGAGTAGAAAAGTGCCATAAAAACTGGTACTGGCTTACACCTTTTTTGGACATTTCATAGATAATCCAAAAAACAACTGGATCTGGTGAATAAATTCTATCTCCTTTAGAAAAAGTAGTTTCTTTTGCCCAGGTATAAAGCATATTGGCTCAGCAGTGAAAGGAACTTGCACTGCCTATGCTGTATACAGGCTGTCAATAAATAAAGAGGTTCAATTTCCAGGGCTGTCAATAAATATATTATGTATGAGGTTTTTCATTATGTTCATATGCAACTTGAGGTATTGTCTCTGCCTTCTTAAAACTAAAACTATTTCTCTCAACTAGAAAAGGATTTCCTTACTGCATATTTGCAAATACACTGTTAATAAGCCAGCAAATTGCATTTAAAGACAGCAAACAGGTTATTTTTCTTTTTTCTAGATTCCTTCTGGGTACTTTGAATAAACTGAAAGGTGATCTTAAACTTCTTTTTATGCTGACTTCATATAGTGAGAAACATTAATGTTTATAGATAAACACTCTCACTTTTAATGAAAATTATTAGCTATTAACATTTTGCTTGGAGGCATAAGCTATAGCCCAAACTCCATTCAAATCCATTAAAAATGCTTGAGACCCAGCTGTCAATAGGCACCATGAAGTAAATTTAATTTTCAGAGTCAATACAGAGCACAGCTGCATTAAGCATAGGATAATTCTGGCACATTATTAATTTGAATGGCTATGTAAGGCATTGTCTAGACAAGATATAAGCCCAAGTTTTCATAGGCAATCTGTACATAAAATGAAGTATGTCAAGGTTGTAAAGAATACTAATAACACAGATCTGGCCTATTAACCAATATTGATTGGTCCTACTGTGACATGGTCCAGTAACTTTAGAGGTGAAATAGCAAGGTGTTCAGCACTACTGCTTCTTTTTGAAAAGCAACACTAAGCATGGACTTTTTCAGATGAAGCTTGAGTGCATGCGATCTCAAATGTTTACCAGCATTATGTATGATTTCTAGTAATTCATTTCTCTGTAGTAAGCCATTTTAAAATTAGGTGATTCATCAGAAATAGCAATTAGTCTTACTGGCAATATGAGGCATTTTTATTTAAAATGCTGTTAATATTTGATTTTTTTTTTTTTCACAATAATTGTAGCTGTGCTGAGCATAAATAACGTCTATTTTAGAAAGTTAAGAAAATGTATACTTATACTATTTATGCATAGTTATACAGAGGCTATGTAAACATTTCCAAAAGAAATAAAAAAGGAAAAAAGTCTTTTGAAAAGTGTACAAGTTATAATAAAATTATTTAAAATTATTTCCTTGGTCCTGTATGAACACTGTTAAATGACAGTATTTTTGTGTTTGCACAATACTCTGTGTGCAAACTGACAGGAAGGTTTTCTAAAACCTTAATGAAGTAAATCTACTTCACTTTCAGATGATACAGTAACAATATTTGATCTTTATTCTGTGGATTCTTTCATAAACTGAGCCTAGAGACTTGGAATCATTACTGCCAGCCATAGCTGTGTCCACTTTAATGAGTAAAATAGACCAATAGGAGGGGATCTGCAGAGCACAGCAGTTGTTTATCAACATCCTCAGTGTATATATTTCCAGTATGTTTTAATTTGGACTAGCTCTGGTACAGTCCTATGAACTGAATGCCCTGTTGCAGCTCTATAAGTGCACTCCCAGGGTGTGTTTTCCAATTTTGTTTCATCCAGGTCATCTCTCCCAGTGTGAATTAAAGCACAAAATGGACGAAAATTGGGAGATAGATTTCAGGAGCTGAACTAAACAATAAATGTGGATGAAACCTTTGGGTACTTAGTTAAGATGACTAAGGCAGATGGGTAGAATAATTCATACTGTGAGGTTAGAAGGGATCTCAAATGGTTGTCTAGTCAAGCCAAGCTAGAAACTTAGACCCACTGCAGTGGTGAGGAATAACATGTGCTATGATCTGAAACACAGTCTTTTTGTTTGTTTTTGTTGTGCTTTTGTTAGTTTGTTTGGTTAGGTTTTTTGTTTTTTTTTTTTTTAATTAACACAGCTGGGCACTTGAAGTTATCTGGGGATAAATGCTGAATTCTCAAACTCTATCACAATAGAATAAGTCATATTTTCTGAGATTAATGGGACATTTTATTTCCTAAATATGTTTAATATCTTTAGTTCTACATTAGTTAGTGCTAAACAAAAAAATATTCTTAATAAATGGCTGTTAATAATTTTACACATAATTTTATGCATAAAACCAGCATTTAAGACAAAATGTACTGCAAGAGTGAATTCCAGAAGTTAATTTTAAAAGTGGCAAATTGTTTGCTTACAGTTTTGTAAAATTTATTTCGAAGAAATTAAGTGTTCCCTTATTCTTCTGTTATATAAGAAATAGTTTTATCTGGAATTAAGGTTGATTACTCAATTGCATGCTAGCCATTAACTAGCTTCTTATTCTTATGTTTTTCCAACAACCATTTATAGAAATCTTTGTCTTGCCTCATTGCCAAATGCAACCATTCAGAAATGCAGTTAAAAACAATTCCAAATAATAAAAAATAGTTTCAGCACGTAGAATTTTTTTTTTTTTTTTAATCAGATGAGGCTCTCAGGAAAAATGTCTGACACCAGGAATATAACATTTGAAAGGAACAATGAATACTTCAATATTTGCAACAAAAATGAGAACTGGTAACACTTAAAACTTCTTCTGCTGATAACTTTCTTTAAGGAAGTTGGTGTTCCTTGGGACATAAAATAAAATCACTCAAATGCACTATTGCAGTCTGTAGTTTTTAAAGACAGATTCAAATTTTCTGGGTGTTTGGGCTTGCTAGCATTGTGTCTTTTTTAAGAACTTCTCTTTTTATCGCACAGAACAATCAGCTCACATAATAATTGCTTTCTTTGTTCCCACTTTATAATTTGATATGCCCTGAAGTCTGCAGCTAAACAATATTTGTTATTAGAATATAGTTTCCCTTTTAATTCCTGTTTGTATATATTTTCTCTAGATTATTTTCTTTAGAACATACATATCAGGTTAAGTATGATTGCATTTTTCTCCTAAAAAAGTTCAAATAGCATACAAGGTATTACAAAATAATCACTATTTTCTGATTTTCAGATTACTTTGTTTGCATATTAGAAATATTTTATGATTAAAAGTTTTGACTTACATATTTGGAATTCTGTAGTAACAGTCAATTTTTTCTGACTGCTATTGAAAAATCTGCTTTTTCTCCTCATAGTCTTTCAAGAGTAATTCATGATATCTATAATTTTCCTACAGCCCATTACAGCAAAAAGGATGAACTTACAATTTGCAAAAATCTCTCCTTTAAAATTTTCTAGTTTGCATTTTCGTACATAATTGGACCTGTTGATTCCTACATGTAGTTTATTTCTGCTAAGTGTTTGTTTTGTTTTGTTTTGTTTTGTTTTTCTTTGTTTTGATACCTGCCTAGGTCATCATGTTTTCCTTTGGAACTCCTTATCCCACTGTTATTCATCACAGAGAATTTTTGTAGGCCTGTGAATCTGATGTCCCATGGCCACTGCTTCAGCAAACTCACTGGGATATTGACGTGGATGAGAAATTAAGGGAACAGATTCACTCATTTCCCATTTTGTGAGAAGGAAATCCTTCTGGATCTTCAACTGGAATAGTCTGATCCTAGTATCTGCACTGCTGCTGCACAGCCTTTCTCAGGAGGGGGATGTTCCACAAATGTAGGAATTTCCCTCGTCATTCATTGGTGTGTGATATGAACCATAGATATGAACACGTGAGTATCAAAATAAAGTGATTTTTGATACAAACTTGGACATTCTGGCCAAACAATGCTACATTGTCATGGTTTGAGGCCCTCAAACAGTTCTGTTCACTCACTCCCCCCTCTTTCTTCCCCAGTTCTGGGGGATGGGGAGGAGAATTGAAAGAATGCAACTCCCACAGGTTGAGATAAGAACAGTATAGTAACTGAAGTATAACACAAATCCCTACTGCTACCACCAATAATAGTGCAAGAGAAAATACAAGGAAAGAGAATACAACAGATCTTCACCTAATACCTAGCCACACCATGCAGTGCCTCCCATCACCTGATACCAAGCTCGACTACGCAGTGCACCCCATCACCTCATACCAAATCCTGGCCATGCCGTGCACAC
>JASSUY010012261.1:0-27102 GCA_032466535.1 Forpus xanthops
TGTGAGGTGTCCCTGCCCATGGCAGGGGGGTTGGAACTAGGTGATCTTAAGGTCCTTTCCAACCCTAACTATTCTATTATTCTATGATTCTATGAGCATGATTTTACCATGTAGGGCTTGGGGCATGAAATTAGGACATTTCAATGTCAACATTCTTCCTGTTTATTGTCATTTTTAAATAAGATGAAATAGAAGGAAAAATATGTTGGGTTTTCAGAAGCCATGTCAAACTCACCAGACTTATTTGGACTCAGCTTGAGTGTGAAGCTCACACGAAGTGCAGATATCTGTCATGAAAACACGAGTGACTTGGCATATCGTTTCTGCAGTGAGTTTCAGTTACAAAGCTGAATGCATGTCTGTGGAAGGAGGTAGATAAGAACACTGATGAATGAATTGATGCCTTTGACATGGACTTTAAACATAATACTGCCTTTCCATAGAATCACAGAATGGCTAGGATTGGAAAGGACCTTAAGATCATCTAGTTCCAACTGCTCTGCATGGGCATGGATGCCTCACACTAAACCAGGTTGCTCAAAGCCTTGTCCAGCCTAGCCTTGAATACTGACAGGGATGGAGATTTAACACTTCTTTGGTCAACTTGCTCCTGTGCCTCACCACCCTCACAATAAAGAACTTCTTTAAATCCAACCTAGACTTCCTCTGTTTAAGTCTGAACCTGTTACCCCTTCTCCTATCATTACAGTCCCTAATAAAGAGTCAGTCCCCAGCATCCTTAAAAGCCCCTTTCAGATACTGGAAGGCTGCTATGAGGTTTCCATGCAGCCTTTTCTTCTGCAGGCAGAACAGCCCCAACTTTCTCAGCCTATCTTCATATGGGAGGTGCTCCAGCCCCCTGATCATCCTTTCATCATCATCACATTCCTCTCAGAAAAAAAGAAAAAGAACCAGGATAAAAACTGAAATCTTTGAGCGAGTTCTTGAGACTGTAGGTATCCTTAAACCCTTAGCTGACCTTCCCAGTATCTGTGGTTCAGACCTGTATTTCCCAGTAGCTGCAGTATAAACAGCTTCAGGTTTGTAATGCATAGTAGAATCTATCAAAAAATGTCAACAAACCCAAAACTTAAACCAAAAAAACTGAGTTAGACCAAAGGAAACTTATGCTCCACATATCTTGTTTGTAAACTCCTTTAAGCTAAGACTCGAGATGAATGAATAGCTTTTCTATTTTCATTTCAATACAATGCCAAACCCCCAGCTGCTTCACTGCAATTGCAGATTAGAGGCTTTTATATATGTATAAATTATATATATATATGAGATACTAAATGACACAAAGCACTGTGAGAGGGAATGAAATTATACTGGCTCAGAATAAAGTGTTGGTTCTTGATTCAAATGCAAAACCCCTCTCCTGGGATGTTCTAATTTAAATTTCAGTCTTGGAAAACCTGATGTCTTTAAATGGAGTGTCTACGCATTTCTATATTTCAGTATGCAGACTTCACAGATAATTAACAGTAAGAATCCTGATATGGCAGGATAAGGAAATGCAATAAAGGACTGTGGTTGTGTAGAGGAGCTGATTTTTTTTCTCTTAGAGGAGCTCAAAGGTGTTAATTGGAAATCTTTGTGCTGAACAGGAACCATTTGCAGCTTCCATTGCTATTAGTTCACTGCAATGAAGATTTTGGGGCTATAGCGTTGGGTTTACGTATCCATTAAATCCCTTTCTCTGCCATATATGTACTCAATGTGACACCAGAGACGTAATTCATTATATTAATTTCTCACTTTTCCATTTATAAACTGTGGATTAAAACAAAAGGATTTTTTATTACTTTGGTTCTAGTCTCTGCTTGGGAGTGATGCTTGTTTCATAATTCCATGCATACTGTGCTCATTCAAGGAATCAAAATGCTGTTATAAGGTAAATCGGCAGACTTTCCGTATGTTACTCCTTCCTATTCATAATACTAAGTATTGCAAGTTGCATTGCTAAGGTAGAAAATCCTGTGAACAGAAAGTAGCATGTAGCTCCTAGGTAAGATGTGAATTACCTCTGGACTAATATTGTGTGTTTTCATAGCATTAATTTTCTGATTGTGGTTTGTTTTTTTTTTTTTTCCACATTCCTTTGTATGTAAAAGAAATGGCAGCAGACAACATCCAGAAACATGCTTGTACGTGAGACCTTATAACATCTCTGTTCAAGTGCAACCCTCAGATGGAGAAATAGAGAAGCAGCTTCCTGTGCAGCCAAAAATCATTTTCCTGGACAGGAAGGTAGGACTTGCCTCTCTGTGGATGGATGCTTCTCTTAATTCTGTATGATTTTGCCATTACCAAGCAATTCCAAACCTATGAGATGGACCTAAATATGGCAAAAGATAGATAATTTTATAAAGAAGTAGTTATTGTCATCTTCCAGGATGGATGCTGCTCACATTTTTCAGCTTTTATCTGTGAATGTTGAATTTGTGTTGTAGAGACAATTATGTGCAGTTTTTTGATTTCTGCTCCTAAAGCTTAGAGGATATAATTGAGGACTATGGGAACAACAACACAATCATGAAGGCTGTCAATGTCAGATATAATGGGTTATCCTGGTCTGCCCAAACAAGTCAACACTGTGTGGAGCAGTGCTGTGTAGAGATCACTGTGTTTAAAACAAGCTTGGATTTCAATGTGATGTGATTTAGCACTGCCGGAGGCACTAACATGAGTCCTGGAAGCAGCAGAATAGGTCCAGTGAGTCCTTAGATATTGAGGGGTTGTTGGACTAGATTTAGTCACCAAAGTAAAGTGAAATCTGCATAGTATGTCCTCATGCTATGGTTCTATTTTCCTTATATTTTCATATCTTCTGTCCTTATTTCCAACTATTTTCTATAATGGAATCATTCACGTTTTGCTGGACAGGCAAAAGCATAGCCACAGAATAACTAGCCCAAGGTACAATATTTTTCCAGTAGTAACCCGGAAGTCTGGTGTCAAATCCAAGCTTGGACAGCTTTATGCATATTATTTCTGGGTGCAAAGCTGCTTTACAGAAAAAAAAACTCTGCATATCCATTAATCATGAGTCTGATTTTACAACTATGAGGCACAAGACTTCCAGCTTCTTTCTATTTTACTTCAGTTCCCTACACACAGGCATCTTGTTTTGCTGCAGGGTGAGGAATACTCCAGTTGTCCTTCAGCTGCTGCAGAAAGATAAGACTTTTCCACAAGCCAGCTCTGCATATGTCATACAAAGCTTACATTTAGACAATTAAATCTTCCTTTGACTTTCATACCCTTCCTGAGACGCGTCTTGTGTTTTCTACTAGACCCTAATTCTTCCGTTTTTCCTTCCAGGGTATAAAAGTTGACAAAGTGGGGCCTCCCTCAGAACCCTGGGTTGTATCAGCCCACCTCAAGGGCTCCTCCAAAGCTGTGCTAAGAGGTTTGGATGTGTTTTCTTATAGAATGGTTTATGGCAAAGCAGATGTACAAAATGGTGGTGATATATTTCAGAGTTCTCCCTGTGAAATATTGGGCTTGAAAACTGGTCTTTGGGCTGAAAAAATAAGGTTACAGTAGGAGTTTGGTGAACTGCCCAGTCATAAGTTAGAGAGAGAGAAGCTTATGAAAAATATTTTCATGATCTGGCAGCTTAAAGGGAGTATATCCAGTAGTTTATCTTGAAAATACACATCTTGGATGGAAAAAAGAAAAGAATGAAGAATTAGAAAACCTAATACTTGATTTTCAGCTAATGTTAATTGGGGCAATTTCCTTAGTCAATGACAACCTCTTTGTGCCAGCAAAGGATCTGGCCAAGTACAGACAGAAACAAATGCCTATTGTTTGTAATTAGCATACTTTAACATGGAAATGTTTTTCACAAGGGATCTAAATATTTCCCTTCTGGTCCTCATTTATCAAAAGACCTCAACTCATAACTAACTCTAAGCATGTGAGTATTTCCCTTGAGGTTACTGAGGCTATGAACTTACTTAGATACAGAACCTTGTTTGAGTTCAGTGCTGAACCAAAAACCTGTGGATGATCATAAGCTTGTAAGCTAGAAATTGGAAATTATATTGATTATATAATATTAATTTTCATTCCTAAAAGGAAAGAAGGAAGGAAGGAAGGGAGAAAGAAAGAAAGGCAGAAGGACGAAAAGGGAGGGGGCGAGAAAGAAAAGTCACAGAAGAGAAATGCGCTTCACATTCTTTAAAAGATACATGCATCAAATTAATAGTCAATAAAATCCAGCAAGAAAGAACTATGTAGTACAGATGTTCTCTATGTAATAGTTTGCTGCAGTTTTTCCTTTGACAAACATCCTTATTGCACTCGTTTTTTGAAGCACATGAAAGCAGCATTTAATCGAAATGGGTCCTGTCTAGCACACTGAGTCTGCTTCATCTGACAGCAGCCAAACTGCCTCATGGAAAGCAGTTTAGCTTCAAATTAGCTTACTTCTATGTTAAATACCAGCTTGCCTGAGAGATCTTTGTGAAGATTCCCATATATATCTATAATATTCTGAGCTTTGAAGCATATGTGCCTGAAAACTGAGATAGACTCTGTTGAGAAGTACAGTACAGTACTCCAGGCTTCATCATAGACTTGAAATGGCAATTATAAAGTATTCAAACACAGCTTACAAGACCCTCTGTAAAAGCAGTGCTACTGTGAGAATCAGAGCCAAGAAAAGTCTTAGTAGTCTGGGCAGACAGTGTCATAAGGAGGATCATAAAAATAGTAGATAAGTAGAGGAGCCAGGATCAGGATAGAGCAATTAAAGAAATCTAGATTCCCACATCTCCACCAAGTCTATTCACAGTATAAATTACAGCTTACTTACACATCACAGCTGGTCCTGGTGACTCACAATGAAGTTGGGGATTTGGTGCACTAGAAGCTGTCTAAAAATAGAAAAAACACATATATGTAGTCAAAACTAACTGGGATATTAGAAAACTAAATAGTACCCAACAATGGAGGAGGGAAGCTTTATTATTTCTGTTGCTAAATCTTTAAAATGTGACAAACTTTTGCCCAGGACCTTGTCTCTGATCATAGTTCAGAAACCAACACAACAAGGAAGCAATCTCAATAGGCAGTTTGCATTGCAGCATTTGTGTTTGGAGTCTGTAAGAGTTTAAGAGGTTTGGCCTGGGCATGCAGTTCTTCAGCGCCAAAGAACTGATCCTGGCACTGTTTAGTTTTTATGATATGGGTGTTGGTAGGAAAAATGGGATACAAGCAGAGAAAATTGTCCTGCAGTATGCCTACCATCAAAATCCTTGTCCCCACTTGCTGAGCACTCCTATGCATCTGTAATTGCAAAATGTCTCAAAAGGTGTTTGCTCTTATACCATGTCCTGGACACATGAATGGCAGAGTAGGAATGTCCTCCTCACATTCAGACATTATGTATCTTCACTTGATCTGCTTAATTGCAATAAAATGTAAACCCACCTGATTTGTTAAGCAAATAGTTATTACTTGTGTTTGAGCAAGCAAAAGTCTATGCTCATGATCACTGGAGCAAGTCCAGCATCCTAAGGAAGTTTTGACTTCTCACCCCTACCTGAACCAGCATTCTGAAATTTGTCAGTCTTCAGCATTTTACCTCTTTCACCCCAAGAGCCTGAATGAAGCCCAGACCTGGTCGGTGTTGCTCCAAGGCCAGGACTTGGCTGGTTGTCAAAGATACACGCAATAAAACAGAGATCCAATTGCAAAGAAAATCATACATTTTATAAAAATCCCTAACTACAAGCATAGCAGCTATGACAGGTGTAAATATTGCGTCAGAATGCATTCCTTGATACCTTAGAGCAGGAGGTGAAGTGATAGAGAAATTAACTGTCCCAAGTTTCATTTTAATACTCATGGAGCTTTCCACTGCCAGGTTTCTATCTGAAAGTGTCTCCTGTACAATCACAGGCTAGTCACCAGACTAACCATGAAAAAAATGGCCAAATCCCTTTCAAAGCATCTGACAGAGTGGGAGAAAAGTTCAAAATGATTTAACAGTAGGACAGGAAGGAATATGCCCAAATGATGAAGTGAAACACCTACAAATCATAAAATAGTTAAACCAGTCAGTTCTTTTCCCCTAGCTGTGGTGTCTGACTCCTTGAGATCATCCCTTTAGGACAGAAAATAGTCTGTCATTAATACTCTCCTAACCTTGGCAACATAGTCACACAAGGCATGAGTTAAATCAAAATGATGAGCATCTGGAACTTTTTAGTGTATCTGTGTAGCTCCTTTTACCTTTGCTTGATCCCCATAACATCCATATTCATGTTACACCCCCATGATATGGATATGTAGAATAAAAGTAATTTCACAATGAGCTGAAAGAACCAAGATTCAGAAGCTAAACTCTCCCAATGCATCAGGAATTTGATGTCCAAATACCTGTGAAGACCTGACCCTATGTGAAATTTCTGGGGTTAGACAACTATTTACAATTAGGAAAGACACTAAATTTAGGCTTCCTGAAGTCCATTCAAAGTCACAAAGATTCTCAGAGGGGCTTAGGTGGTACTTATCTGGATGCTCTTAAATGCAATGCAATTTTTCTTACTCTACAGGACTCACTGAAGTGGAGGTCATAGATGGATGTGCAAGCTTTTCCAGTCTGGCTGTCTCCAGCTCAGGATCAAACTGGAAACTGGTGTTTACCGTCACATCACCCCCAGGTAAGCTCCATTTTCTGCATGTTTTTTGATTTGGCAACTAAACTCAAAACCTTTCAGGTAATTTGAATTTATAAAAAGGGAGTTAGGCTTTATTTGAATGAGTAGCACATTCATAGAATCATAGAATACTTCGGGTTGGAAAGGACCTAAGATCATTTAGTTCCAAACCCCCTGCCATGGGCAGGGACACCTCACACCAAACCATGTTGCCCAAGGTTATGTCCAACTCGGCCTTGAACACCGCCAGCGATGGAACATTCACAACTTCCCTGGCTAACCCATTCCAGTGCCTCATCACCCTTACAGTAAAGAATTTCTTCCTCAGATCCAATCTAAACTGAGATCCAGGGAATTTCTGATGAGGAACTTTTGCTCCTCCTAGTCACAACTGGCTAATCAACATGAAGTGTTGCCAAAGGCTTTTCGAAGAGAAAATGAAGGTGCAGGGAGCGCTTGAAGGTAGGCCTTTAAAGGGGACACATATGTTTAATTTCAGGGTGTGTGCTGACGAACACCTGCAGCTCCCATTACCTTCACTTCAGTGAGAGGGATGGAAAGTCAGTGCCTCATGAGATCTGACTCTCTAATGAGAAGTACAGCTTAATGAAACGTGTTTTGAAAGATATTTCAGGGCAGTCACAAAATTTTTCCCCTGAACAAAGGTCAAATGGAGGTCCCTTTTCTGAAACATTTAACTGGAGTATTTCAAAGAGATGTTTACACCTAGCAATGTGGACAGCTGATGCATCTGTGCAGGTATCACCTGTGTAAAAAAAGAGTATCATACACTTTCGATATGCACTACAAAAGTACTCTCTTTGCTTGTTTGTTATTGGAGCCCTGCTAGAGACAGTATGAAAGGTTTTATAATGCCAGACTCTTACCAAAGAGACTTGCTTATTGTTTGAGATAAACAATAGTTAAGTAATCAGAGAATAAATTTTTCAGATATATTTTCATGATCAGTTTTTTTTTGTGTACCCTGGCATAGTTTGCTATTTGGAGGCAGCTCAGAAGATGCAGCTGACATTGAAAGCAATAATCTCATGTTTTACTGGTAGTTCCTAGGGAGAGTAAACTATTCATAGCACCACTACATAGTCTTGCATATTGTTACAATAATATTCATACAACTGATATAGATCCCAAAGGGCTTGATGCATCCACTTTCCATTTAAACCAACAGCAATCTACTCACAAAATATTAGAGTAGTGCAAAGCACCTTTAAGCACCTGTCTGTGCAGAAACTTTGATATCTCTGAGATTACTTCTCCCAACTGAAGTTCGAATGTGTTTGTACCTGCAGGCAAATTTTTCCCAATTGGAACATGCTTCCCACATTGTTCCGATGAAGCTCTGCTTTGTTCAAGTGGACAACACTGACACAAACCTAGTTGGTTTCAGATAAAAGTGCTTACAGCTACTTACCCTAGTCACCAAGCCTCCACCTGACAGTGTTTCTGATTATTTTAATAAATTGATAAAAAAAAGGCTTTTAGGTTTTTGTTGAAAGTGGAACTGGAACAAGTAAAAGAAATATCCATCCAGCAAAATCATTAGAATTGTGGGGTTAGGACCTGTAATGAGTCAGGTTTTAAGGCAGGTAATGAGTTGTGCTAATCCACATCCTTCAAACTGGTCTATAGACAGTACCAGGGCCATTTTTTTTAACTCCCTGTCCTTCCCAAGCACATCTACATTCAAAATGTATTTTGAAAGAGATTCAAAGAAAAAAACTCTTCATGTTTCTGATTTAAAAAAGGGTAGTATTAAAAGTCTTCTAGTCCTCGATGCTCAGATGCTGTGCAAATGAACTCGGCAACAATAACTGAAGGGTGGCTGGCTTAATTCTGGCTTCATTTACAGAAAACTTTAGAATCTCTGGGTGAAGAGCAAGTTTGTGTGCATCAAGAGGCTGAATATTTGCCATGTTAACAACAAGGACACTGACATCTTTAATTTATAATGCTCATTACTGACATGGTGAAAAATATTAGTAACGCTACTAGGAGTTTTCTGCACCATGGACTTAAGGTTAATGCTAATGAGCTTTCCTAGGCCTCCCGTAACTTACACTGATAAGAACTGGGTACATCCTGTGAAAACTGTGTATGACTTACCACATTTCTTGCCACAACCATCTTTTCTGTCTTGAAATGCAGAATGTGCATGTTTTCTTTCTGGGCCTGATATGTTTGGCCTCAGAAATAGATGTTTTGTCAATGTATTTTTTAAGTTTTGTAGTCAGCTATACAAATTCATGAAAGAAATATTAAAGGCTATTAAATACAAAGAGGCTGCCTCTGTTTCAGGAATCACTGAAAGCTTGAAAATTGCGGTTTTGTATTGTTACATATTCGGTTTGTCCTGGTGCTCAGTCTTAAATATTAACTATTAAATGTTAACTAATGTTGATCTGGAGATAGATAGGCATATGGGTTGTTCCTGCATACGTTTTTAACAGCAGCATCACTATTGAAATCCTATAACATGGTGTGTTAGCCATTAAACCAGTGTTCTTACCTTTGTAATAAACTCAGTAAACTCTGACTGCTTTAAATTCTCAGGGGCTAAGTTTACTGTCCTGTCTCAGCCATTTACCATCTTCCCTGTCCCCATGGGAGTGAAGGCCAGCATGATCCTTGTTGTCATACTGAGCTCAGCAGCATCTGCATTCATCCTCACTATTGCATTCTGCTGGTTCAAGAAGAGCAAAGGCAACAGTAAGTTGGAAATACCTGTGTCATGGGTTCAGCAGCAGCAGTCATTTTTCTCTTTTTCGTGGTAGCCAGTGCAGCACTGTGTTTTTGGTTTTTGGCTTGAGAACAGTGCTGATAACACCAGTGTTTATGGCTTAGAATGTTTAGATTGGCCAAAGACTTTCTGAGTTTCATGCTCTGCCAGGGAGGAGGGAAAGCTGGGAGGAAGCTGGGAGGAAGAGGAGACAGGGCACCTGACCCAGACTGACCAGAGGTATTCCATACCACAGCACGTCATGTCCAGGATGTAAAACGGAGAGCAGAGACCCAGAAGGGGGGGGAGGCACTGTGTGGCGTGGCTTGGTATCAGGTGAAGATCTGTTGTATTCTCTGTCCTTGTATTTCTCTTGTGTTATTATTTGTGGTAGCAGTAGTGATTTATGTTACACTTTAGTTACTAAACTGTTCTTATCTCAACTTGTGGGAGTTGCATTCTTTTGATTCTCCTACACATCCCCCCGGGACTTGGGAAGAAAGAGGGGGTAGTGAGTGAGCAGAACTGCATGAATGACTTAAACCTCAACAACTCACTAAAATTTATACCTGCAGACTCCCTATTTTATTTTTAAAATCCACAACAGGATTCAGACTATGGCACTCAGAGAAAACTCTGAGAAGTGCAGTAATTAGCAGAATAGTTTGTAGTTCATGGTTATACAGTTTTGCTCCTACAACAGATGCCTGAGTCCTGGCTGGAAAAATCTTTAGTGGTATGGAAAACCTGATGAAAATCTGATTTCCATAGTGCACACAAGCAATTGCTATGATTTCAATGATCTATTCAACCATTGCATTTTCCTGATGAAGAATGGCATAGAAATATATAACTGGTGAGGTTATGCAGCTTGGTGCTGACCAAGGACCAGGCATAGATGCAGTGAGAAGGCCACAGACACTACAGCACAGCCATGTTCAACTGTCAAGCATCATGCGAGTCAAAATGGTAACAGGAAGGCTACAGCTTCTCTGGAGTTCTCACCCCAGCAAACCCCCAATGCTACTAATTTACCTTAAGGTTGATTTCTTTTTAACATTGATCTTAAACCAAAAAAAGCTACCTAAAGAAGGCTTTCCCACTACAGAAGATATAAAGCTATTTGTGTAAAAGGACAACTGAAGATAAAAGGATATGACCATAACTGTTCATGGTTTGATTGACAAACAACTACCTGAAACTGCTAGATATGTTGAAAGTTACCAAAAAGTTTGCCTTTCAGATACCCTATCTGAAGTTGGGACCTAGTCAAATGTATAGGTAACCTACAGTGGAGGAGTAAAAGCACATCCTAGTTAATATCTCCCAGTTTTTTCAAGACCTCCTCATTAGCTTCTCCAAACTTTTGCTTTTAAGTAATTTTGCAAATCCATGCTTAAGGGTTTTTCTCCTAAAACGTGCCATAAGCACTAGCTGAAACAAGGTCTGAATTTTCAGCATTACTGAACATGGTGACAACATAAGGAAGCGTTCTATTGAAGAGAAGAGGTGGGAGCCCTCACGGCAAAACAGAAGATGGTGTGAGCATAAGATAGCACTCGCCACTTTTTTTGAGTAGAAAGAACACTTCTAGATTATCTGTTAATTGATGCTTGAATTAATAATTGCTGCTGAGCAGAGGATGGATTGAGTCATGTGACTGTATATTTCATTGCAGAAATGAGGATCAAATGGGCCAATACGAAGGGATCCCATAAACAGGCACAGACTCATGCAGCTCACATCCAGACCTGCTGCAATCAAGGACAAAATAAAACTGGTGTGCCTGTAGCAGCAGGTGAGACTGCAGTTTGACTGTAATTCAAATTCATGAACATTGAGTTTAAACAGAACTGGTTTAGGTCTCTTAACAAGCTACAGGTTTGTACTGGACAATGGTCCAGTTTGCAAAAGGTCTGTCATCTTATTGCCTTCTCGTTCTCCTCCCTGGTATTTTCCTATTTGCCGTTTTACCTCCTTTTTATATATATTGTGTTAAATTCTAGGGCCACTGAAGGTAGTTGCATAATCCCCCTTAGTTTCAAGGAGTCAGTGATTTTACCTAGCGGTTTTGGAGCAGGGCAGGGATCAATGTTCACAGTGTCCACAGTCCCTGTACACAGAGAGTAACAGTGCTCCTCTCTGCCCAGGTCTCCGAGCGCTGCAGCAATACCTATGCAGTACTCAAAAAACCCTCTACAAGTTTGCAAGATGTGGAGGACTTCAGCAGGGCTGTGATGGAGATAAAATATCAGAGCTCATTTGTACTGTATCAGTTACCTCCACCACTCACTGGACAGTCATGTCATGCTTTCTGAGCAGAGTCCATATCAGCATCCTGAAGCCGCTCCATTCCCACCCACCTTGCTCCCTGTCCCCCTTTACTCCCCAAGGTCCTGCCAGAAATGCCCTTCTTCTGCACACCTCCTCAAGACTTCTTTTCATCATGTGCTGATCAAACATGACTTCTTCTGAGGTCACGGAAAAGCAGACAGCCTCGGGGCTCTATGGCTGGCAGCAGAAAGCACTGGCTTCCCTTTCTGCGAGTGTGAAATGTTCCCAGCAGTTGTTGGGGTTTTTTTGTCTCACCTGCCAGCAGCACAGATCTAAGGGCATTCGGATAACCCCACTGAACCACCCATTTACTCTGTTCTGGGAATTTCTTTTCCCTCCTCCTTCTTGAAACCTGCGGATTACATAAGAGGCAGCAAGAGCAAGCTGGAGTTTTTATCTTCTTTTAATTAGCATCTATCACAAAAGCAGAGGGAGAAGGAGAGAGGAAATTCTGCAGTTTATATGTTTTGATATTTGCTGTACTCCTCCAAAACAGAGTTCAGCTGTGTGCCTTAGGATACGTATCTGCTATAAATTCATTTTTTATCTAATTTGTCTGAGATCTAAGCTTCCCGTGGAGGTCTGAGATCAAAGGATCTGATTCTGTCTGATGTCGGCTCTGACACATAATGCGTGCTGACTTAGTTCTGTCTATAAACTCGCAGTGGGAGGCTGCCATTCTCCCTTGGCACCTTTACATAGTGAACTTTCATTTTGGCTGGGGAGGCTGACAGGTATAGTGTTGATTGGAGCCGTCATGTAAATAATTCATAGATAGATTTTTTTGTCAGAAAAGGCAATCCAGGCACTTAAAGTCTTCTAGGAATAGTTGCAAGACAAAAAGATTCCCCCTATATGTACAAATCTAGACAAGGATAACAATATCTTAAGTGAATTTAATACATATGACTTGGAAATGTCTAATGTTTGATTTATTCTTATTTAAAGTGCTGTTGGTTTTGGAGAGAGAGAGAGGAGAAATCAAAGCTGTAGTCTTTTTGTTTAGTTTCTGCTTTATAGCTGTTCCCTCCAAAAGAAATTACACTTCTCTAATGCAATTAAGTGTTTGGAGCTGTTATTATTAATCACCACAGAAAGACTTGCTAGAAGGATTTTCTGTTTGGTAGTTCTTATACAGTTTGAAGTTCAATGGATGCAGGGGCCCTCGCCATTGTCCCAGAACAAGTGGCTGGGGAAAGAACTGGGGAAGAAAGCTGCACATGTAGATTTCCAGTATTGCATGGGAGAAGGGATCAAGATACTGACCTTGCTGTAATAAAAAATATCTCCTCAGCTATATATAATTATCTCCTTGAATTAAATAACTTTTGGTTAACTAACTCATGGTTAACAGAATGGCGCCTGGAGGTGGAGGAACATACTCTTTCTTTCTGAAATTTATTCTGGTGGTTCATCACCTTCACTAAGAGTTGTATCCTCTAGCAGCTTAAGTTTCCTGCCTTCAATCTCTAGTCCTTTCAGCTACTGTATCTGATTGATCTTATCCTGAACTCCTCTGCCACCATCACCAAGAAATCACTGTTGTATTTCTTACCAGGTTCACCTACTCTGCAAATAAGGTCCGTGGCCCTTGCTCCTATGTTGCTCACAGCATCTCCTCCTTTTTCCTTTCTACAGGCTTGCCATTTTTTCTGCCTCTTACAAAATTTCAACAGAATCAATTTTAGTTTTAACTCCAAAAAAATTCCACTGATGGAAACACTGCATAACTTCCATTTCAGCAGTAGTTTATGGTCCTGCCACATATTGCCACCTCTGAGAATTATTTCCCATGTATAATTTCTGCTTGAGTTCTGTCTGCTAGATGGCACTTAATCCAGTTAATTGTTTGCTTCGATGATATTGAGTAGTTTGTATTATTTTTTAAAAAATCGGGATATTTTAGATTACTAAATCCTATAAATCTTAAGGCAGTATTTCATCATTTAAACTGCATATATCAAGGAAACTTTTAGCCTCCTACATTATTTTAAACTGACTTGAAAAGACCTGTTTTCATAGTTGAAAATGGCAGCTTTAAAGATGCAGAAGGTATCAGTATATATCAAGAACTAACATGAAGCTTTGGTATCAGGGTCGCGACCTGATTATCTTGTTTATGTGTATAAAGAAGAAAATTGAACCTACTGATGTACGTAATTTGTACTTTAAAACAGCCAACTACCTAATGTTAAAGCAATATTAAAAAGGAAAACTATTACATGCAGAAACATGTGTGACCCCTGAAAATTTACTGACAGCTTTCCAGTGGATTTCTAAGAAGTACAATCCTGAAATTGAAAGCAGTGAGTGTACAAGTTGAAAAAAAGCCAACACTCCTTAACAGGAAAAATAAGCGCAAGCATGAAGCCATTGACATGCCTGTCAGGGTTCAAGGAGTTCAAAGAGCACCTGGCTGATGCTGTTAGTCACATGATTTAATTTTAGGTGTTCTTTGTGAGAAGCAGGGAGTTGGACTCCATGATCCACTGGGATCCACTGGGTCCCTTCCAGTTTAAGGTATTCTATGATTCTGTGAAAATTATTCCAGCAAATACAGTTTCAATTAAAGATTTCAGAAAAGGAAGAAGAGAATGACTCTACGCAGACAGTCTGAGCAATTATGGGGCTGAATGTCACAGGTTGCTAGGGGTCAAAATTCAAGGGCAAACTTTAAAAATTAGGAGTGGTAGCAACACATTTTCTGGGATCATTTGAGGTAAGAATCTGTAATGTATGCTGTTGAAAAACTAGAAAAACTGATGTTGTCCACATGAGATACGTGGAGTAGGACTAGTTCTGGATTTGGAGCCAGTATAAAAGGTTTGTATCTGGTCTGATATCATTTTATTCTCAGGGGGGAGAGAGAGGCTTGCAAGAATTTTACAAGTGTATTCAGAAACCAGATGAAGCAGGCTGCCAATCTTGCACTGCAGTGATAGTGCGTACCCTGTCAACTCAGAAGCCATCTGCTGTTACACCACAAGTGTGGTTTGTAGCTGTTTGGCTTATTAAGATGTAAACATTTTTGTTTCCACATGAAAAATGTATAGTATATATTTTGCCTTTTCTGCATTTTTTTCAACATCATTTTTTAAACAGCATTACAAGTTACAGGCTCTGCCTTGAGTAGGATTTAAAGGCTGGAAATTAAAAGTTATGGTTTATATTTCAGCTTGATTCATAGAGGATTGATGTATTTTATAGGTAATATTAATATTTTTACATGTTAATATTAAAATTATTATAAGTTTTAGCAATGCATAGCTTATTAACCAGCTGTATTCTATATAGTTTCTAATCAAGCATTTTCTGAGATATTTTTTGACCATAGGAATGTGCTCTAGGAACCGTTAGTGTATCAATAAGAACAAATCAGATGTTTTGGTTGCTTTATATTTATGTGTGAAAACAGCTGTTGGTTGTTTGGTTTTGTCAACTTATTTCTGTCAAACCAAAATTTGTGAACAGTTACAATTATTTTTCCAACAATGACTGCTTTATCATTCATGCCTTTAACACACAATAAGGGTATAGAAGGAACATGAAAGTAGCATCTTACAATCATTGTAAAGCAAGTTTTAAACAAGTCTTGCCTTCACAGATATAGAAGGAACTGGAGCAGTGGGACATGCCACAGAACAATTTAAGGAGCTGAACCTGGAGCCCTGTGAAGCCAAGCCAATGAGAAAGATGAGCACTGTCCAGTGTAAGACAGTGGAGAAGGATACTTTTTCTACAGCCAGGAAAAGTGACAGTCACCAACAGCTATGTGGAGTAACACCCAGTGACTCTCTGGAACTTCCCCAGAGAGCTGCTCTCGGATGCTCCAGCCAGAAGGATGTTCTCCATACTTCAGCTGGTTACAATGAAAGGGAAATGTCTGAAAGGTTGCCCGAATGTCAGAGTGATGTCAGAGGTCATGCTACTGTAGTAGAAGCAGAGGTGTAAGAGAAGTGACGTGAGGTGGTGGACCATTGACAAAGCAAGTTTTGCCTGGCTTGCAGTCATATGAAGCTGTCTTTTGTCTCTGTAGTCACAATAAAACATACACATATTAGCACGGGGACCCAGATGGCCACATGTTCAAGTAAACTGTTTACCTGGATCTGCAGCCAGCTGGGAGACTGGCCATGTCTATGATGTTGAACTTTCTTGGTTTCTGAAACAGTGTGTGTCTATCCTGTTAAGAGGCCCTCTGAAAACTCTAGAATTCTCTCAAGAGTTTTTTGGTGAGTGCTAGGTGGTTATCTAGGTCAGTTTTGAGATTACAATCAAAAGCACCCAAGGATTAGCCTAAAGAATTCAACAGTGCAGATGATCAGATTTCTGATACTTTTATATATTAGCACTAGTGTAACCTTAGTGTCCAGAGCAATGCTGATTGGTATGCATGCATATATATACATAGGAATTTTCCCGTTTCTTCAGTTACGCCTTTAGTTTCATTTAAGAGCCTTACTATGTGCATAAATATTTTCCTTTTTATGAGAAAATAACTCAGAAAATTCAACTTCCATTTCATTACAGTTTGATTGAGTCCTTCCTATTTTAATTTGTGGTGTTTGTTGCTTTTTGTTTATTTGTTTTTTAATTAAAGCATTTTGATGCTCTTAATCTTTACCATGGCATTGTTTTCAGACACCCTTAAATCACTGGCTTGTTATGAACATTATTTTTTTACGAATTATATTAATAATAATGATGTTTTTCAGTTGCTCAGGGAATTCCTGTGTGATTTGTTTTACTGAGTTGGAAGATGAAGAACTATAATATGCCCTCAGTGTACCATAAAATTCTGGTTGCAAGGTGTCCTGGTGGCACAAGATGAAATTGACACCCTTCTATGTTAAAAATACTTCAGCAAGTAGGTTTCTGGGGGCCAGATCAGCAGTGGAAGAGAAGCTAAGAAACTTTGATTTTTTATTCTGATTTATTTATTTAAGAAAAAAAAAAAAAAAAAAAACAAAACAACAATGACACAACCATGAACTAGTTCACTTCAAGCTGAAGGAACTAAGGTGCAGATTCTGGTCAGTGAGTTACATGGTTTTCTAGGCACAAATATATGTTCATCAGCATTAGTTCCTGTATTATATTGCATCTATAAGCATCATTTTCAGGTGAAATCAGACTGATTCCATGCTGAGATAGGCTTCTGGCTGATTGCAAAGGAGTTTTTCTGGCTTGAGATAATTGAGGATGAGGGCCTTATATTATTAAGAAGTGCAAGAGATCAGCCTTTCTGACCTCTTCCATCATCTGGAAAAGCAATTTCTTACAATATTTTCTGCAGAGGCAAAAATACACTTTTATGTTAATCATTCCTAATGGTCATGATTCAGGGTCCAAATAAATATATATACCTTGCAGACACATCCAGGCTTGGTTAAATGATTTGGAGACCCTTCCTTTCCTCTACAGCTGATAACCAATTTTTAGATGCTTTCATGTGGTAGGAGATCTCCTTTCTGAAGAAATACAATTCATCCATCCCCTGATCTCCCTTTCAGTAGTTCTTCTTCTACTAAGCAACTCTATCCAAGCCCAAGCCAAGACCCTTAGTCTTTGTGTTGTTGAGTTCTCCTTAATCCTTACACTACAATTAGAACAACAGTGGTTTCTAGCTATACATGGATGTTTCATGGATAATTTTGTGCACTCAAATACTCTTTGATAGGAAGATACTATATGTTCCTAAAGCCAGGGTAAGGTCAGATAGGGATGGGGTGGAAGGAGCAAGAGGAAACCAGAACTGGGGTTGTTTAGCCCAGTGAACAGGAGGCTCATGGGAGACCCTATCACTCTCTACAGCTACCTGAAAGGAGCTAAGGTGGTTGCTGGTCTATTCTCCCAAGTAACAAGCAATAAGACAAGAGGAAATGCCAAAAGTTGTGCTAAGGGTGGTGATCTGTTGTGTCAAGGGAGATTTTCTGCACCAAAAGGGTGATCAAGTACTAGAACAAAGCTTCCCAGGGAAGTGGTGGAGTCACTGTCACTGAAGGTATTTAAAAGACGTGTAGATGTGGCATTTGGGGGCACGGTTTAGGGTTGGACTGGGCATTGCTGAGTTAACAGTTAGACTCGATGATTTCAAAGGTCTTTTACAACCTGAACAATTCTATTCTAAGTATACACAATGTGATGTGTGGGTTACCCATGAAGGATGGTGTACCTTGACAGACTTGAGCAGCCTGAATTCTGGCTCAGCAACATAGCAGTCAGCTGAATAGAATTCACTTTTTAATACTGTCAAAGTCTAGCCTCTGAGAGGACACATAAAAAGACAGCAGCAGAATCTCAGCTCAGTTTCTTTCAAGAAGCCTATAGGTGTGTCATGGCATAGACTCATGTTCTAGCACAGCCCACTCTCAGGCTGGCTCTGCTGGGGGACACTAAGGCCTTTCAGGAAATTTATTTGGGCTTAGCAAAGTGCTAACTTCCCCACATGGAATACCAAAGAAGCTTTTGAAGTGCAGGCAAAACTAACGGAAAAGTCACTGTATATGCCTGTGCAGATCCATCCTCTGAGACCCAAAGTCTTTCTTGACAGTCATGTTAAATGTCAGAGAAATTTAACAAGTTTGGCTCCAATGCAGCCAATGGCAAAATTTTAATTGTCAGCTGAATGTGGGATTTCTACATGCTAATATTTTTCTGTAGCCTGCCCTCCAATAGCATGTGGGTTTCTTTACTAATATAAATAAGAGTGTAGCAGAAAGGATACCTTATTTTTAGCCAACCTCTCCAGGCTTGTCTGAACTCCTAGACAACATATGGTCAGAATTATTCCTCTTTCTTTATATTTTTTTTTCTCCCACCATTTTGTGGAAATGGTACTTTTCCTCTAATGTCTGAAGTAGAGGAGTGCATTACAGACAAATTTGCCTAAGGCTTTGGGCCAGAGTTGATGAGTCTTCACGAAGATACAGGAACAGGCACATGGATAGAAAAAAAGAAAGCCTGTGAAAAATTAAAATGACAAGGCTGGTTAGGGAGCAGAGATAACTGGTGATGTAGTAAAATTAATTACAGTCTGGGCTGAAGAAATTGTGTGCGTAAGACAAAATTAAAAAAAAAAAAAAAGAAAAACCAAATAACAGCAATGAGATTATAAACCCTTTCATCATCTCTATGTGGTATAACTCCCAATCCCTATTTATTATGATGCTCATTATAGCATTTATTTCTTTAAGTTGAGAGGTATAAATGGCAAATAAAAGAGGCAAGTGTCCAGTTAGAAGGCTTTTCTCTGAGTTTATTAAGAATGAAATTACACTTCAAAAAATCTTCAGTGGACTAGGGACTGTGAGAAGAAACCTTCACTGGATCAGGAAAGCCGCTTGATGCGACACTCCAAAGGTGGTTATGGTAACTTATTATACAGATTCAAGGGTGGTTTAGATTAGTTTGGGTTTTTTTTTTCATTATACATTATGCATTTTGCATTATACGTTTTCTCAGACTTTAATTATTCCAGCCTTGTACCTACTAAAACATAGGAAATGTTGGGTGGTGATTTGTTGATCAACATTTTCTCTAAATTGGAGACACATCAATTTGATAGATGGACCACTCAGTGGATAAAGAACTGGTTGGATGACCACACACAAAGAGTTGTGGTCAATGGCTCAATGTCCAGCTGGAGACCAGTAACAGGTGGTGTCCCTCAGGGATCAGTGTTGGGACCAGTCTTGTTCAACATCTTTGTTAGTGACATGGACAGTGGGATTGAGTGAGCCCTCAGCAAGTTTGCTGATGACACCAAGCTGTGTGGTTCGGTTGATAAGCTAGGGGTAAGGAATTCAGAGGGACTTTGACACGCTTGTGAGGTGGACTGATGCCAACCTGATGAAGTATAACCATGCCAAGTGCAAGGTTCTACACCTGGATTGGAGCAATCCCAGGCACAGTTTGGGCAGAGAAGAGATTCAGAGCAGCTCTGCAGAGAAGGATTTGGGGACATTGGTCCATGAGAAACTTGAGCCGGATTCAGCGTGCTCTTGCAGCCCAGAAAGCCAACCATATCCTGAGCTGTATCAAAAGGAGCGTGACCAGCAGGTTAAAGGAGGTGGTCTTGCCACTCTACTCTGCTCCCTGTGAGATGTCACTTGGAATATTTTGTGCAGTTCTGGTGTCCTCAACATAAAAAGGACATGGAAGTGTTGGAACAAGTCCAGAGGAGGGCCATGAGAATGATCAGAGGGGACTGGAGTACCTCCCCTATGAAGACAGTATAAGAAATTTGGGGCTGCTCATCCTGGAGAAGAGAAGGCTGTGTGGAGACCTCATAGCAGCCTTCCAGTATCTGAAGGGGGCCTATAGGGATGCTGGGGATGGACTCTTCATGATGGACTGTAGTGAGAGGACAAGGGGTAATGGGTTCAAACTTAAACAGGGGAAGTTTAAATTGTACCTAAGGAGGAAGTTTTTTACTGTGAGGGTGGTGAGGCACTGGAATGGTTTTCTCAGAGAAGTTGTGAATGCTCCATCCCTGGCAGTGTTCAAGGCCAGGTTGGACAGAGCCTGGGGTGACATGGTTTATTGAGAGGTGTCCCTGCCCATGGCAGGGGTTTTGGAACTAGATGATCTTAAAGTCCTTTCCAACCCTAACTATTCTATGATTCTATGATTTTATTACTAAGGCGATTGTAAGAGTATAAGCCAGATACACAACAGAACCATACCAAGATTGCAGAACACACCAGAGCATGGTGTCTGTATGGGAATTTCCATGGTATGGTATATGCTGTGCTTTTGGGGTGTAAGGACAGGAGGTAGCTCTAACTGAGATACTGGATTTCACATATGTGGTGCAATAATCTGCAGTGAGGAGTAACCTGAGGTCAACCTAGGGAGCACCTTTGAGCCTTCACTGGCTCAGAACGCTTTGTGTTTGCAGGTCTGGAGATGCCAAGAAGCTACCAACAGTCTGCTATTCTCTCACCAAGGCATCTCAAAATTTTCAATTTTCAAAGAAAAAAAGGGAGCAAAAGTAACCATTCCATTAGCAAATTTTCCAATAAGGAAAATAGACACAGAGAATATTATTTCTTCAACTGGAAGTTGATGTGCCTTTTTAAGGGGGATTGTTTGGGGTGTATTCATGCTTTCCTTTTACTTTCCTCTTTTCTCTCACATTCTGACCTACAAAGAGGAGAAAAAGAGGAGGGAAGAAAGAAAGAAGAAAAAAAAAAGAAAACAAAACACAACACTCCTTAAATGATTGAAAAATAAAACATTATAAATTGTTGTTTGTCCTTAGCTTTATGCTCAAGGTGAACATTTTGGAACAACAGAAAAACAATAGTGGAAGACAATGTTAAAGAAAAATCTGACACTTATCTGAGCTTCTGTTTTTCTCTCTTGGTCTCTAACTCAGTGAATCATTTTCTCCTGAAACACTCTTAGCATGATGTCATCTTTGCCTCAGAAGTTTCAATTCAAAGCTTTTTGATATTAAATGAAAAATATTCCCTGGCTCAATTTGCAGTTATGAATACGGGCCATGGCAGAAGATTGCACATAAGCTAGGTAAACCTCTGAATAACTTCCATGTTGTGTTAGACCAGACCCTCATACTGAAGGCTGTGATCCTGGATACTTGGGGAAGAATATAAGAAAAATACAAGTATAAAATTATCGTTTCCTGGAATTTATTTTAAGAGAGACTTCTGAAGAATGGTGATTTCTCCTAATGGCCATCAGAAGGGCGTGTCATCCCTGAAGATTTATATTATGTTATACTGAATTATCTATATACTATATGAAAATATAAGTTACTTAAAGTTCTCTGCCTGATATTTTCCAGATTTTGTTGCATGACAGATAGGGAGTAATGCTTATTCACCTTGCTTTTGCAGATGTCCCACACATTATTTATCACTTTCTAGGTTCTGTAGGATTCCTGTTTGATGCAAGGATGTGACTTAAAAATCAGCTGAGCAGCTAAGGGGTAATACCCTACAGGAAAAGAAGAGAAGGAGAATATATACTCAGACCCCTGCAAAGGACCCCCCTCCCTCTGTATTTTTGCACTTAAACCTTCTGCACATAGATGCTGACTGGGATCCCTGATATTTGGTCCTTGATTTGAAATCCAAATTCAGGTGGAAAAAAATGAGGGATGAAAAAATTTAATACTAAACCCAGCCACTTTAATTTAGGATTACTACCAGAAGAACAGAAACAAGTGACATAGCCAGGAGAGTGGTGTGTAAAAGAATCTCTGCAGCAGCACCACAGAAAGTGGACTCAAGCCAGATCAGGCTGTTTTTCAAAGATAGGAGCTACATGCAAGCTGAGCATGGAGAATCCGCTGAAATGCTCTGCTGCTCAGGGTGTAGGTCATCTCATTCATTTCACAGCAGGTCATTTGTCCATACTCAGGGACAGGCTAGGTATGGTTGGATTAATTTGTGCTTTCCCTCCTGATACACCTTTCTGTTTTGATGTACATTAAAGATGAAGCAATGCCCGACACGACAAGTCTCACAGCCGTCAAAAGGAATGATGCTAAAAATATCCCACCCTTGCTCTCCCTCCCCCTCTCAACTGTCTCTCCATGTCTAGGTGCTGACAAAAGTTATTTGTCGCATTCCCTTCATTCAGTGAGTGACAGGAGAC
Organism: Forpus xanthops; assembly: GCA_032466535.1. Lineage (NCBI taxonomy): Eukaryota > Metazoa > Chordata > Aves > Psittaciformes > Psittacidae > Forpus > Forpus xanthops. The sequence continues at coordinate 22,375 of JASSUY010012261.1, forward strand.
TGGTGTCAAGTGAGAAAATGAAATGTAAATTTTATTAAACACCTTCTCATCTCTGTGTATCAATCCAGATTCCAGCCTAACACAGCAAATCAAATCCTGTCTTCACCAGGCCTGAGGGCACACAGAGAATCATTTCTCCTTAATACTATTCCCTCCTAGTAAAATATTTTTCTGTTTAGTAAATGAAAATTTAAAATGCAAACCCTGTTTTAATCCCAGAGAAAAGATGTGCTTTGCAGGGAGAAGGATGATATGTTTCATTCTGTTATGCCTCATGCTTTCTTCTTGTTTTCAGACACTGCAACGATTAGCTGAAGCATAAATTGTGACTTCTTTTTAAGACTTGCCCATCGGGACTTTTTATCTTCATGTCCACCACTGGGCTTAGTAGCTTACTAGTCCAATGACGATTCAGTATCCACTTGTTTAATCTAAAATTGCATGGTAAATTATATGATGAACTGAAGCCTGAAACATGATTCCCAAGTGAATGGCATCAGAAGTTCTTTGCTATGTGTTCCAATGCCACTCTTTTTGTAAGGATGTGAATCTTGCTCCACTGCGAGAGGTTAAATTGTCAGAAAAGGAAGCTTTTTATTCAAGAATTCTTGTTGCTCAGCACAATTATGGTTGATTTGACTTCACTAGTATTCACAGAGAGAGAATAAAATAATCTTTTTCTTTTGGTAACCATGTGTAGGAATTAGTATCTGTTTATCCAGGCTGTGTAGGGTTCGAAATTAGGATGGAGACAAAACATATGAAAAACAAACCCTGAACACAAAACAGATTTTCCTTTACTCCTAAGAAGTGGCTCCAGAGCATATTTTTATCAAAGTCACTGGTTCACCAACCCTTCATCTTTACCTGTGATACTGGAAGCACTGGATCATTCTTCTCTGAGACACTCAATGGGGAAGAAAAGCCAAGACTGCCTACCTTTCATCTTCACTCATTATCCTGAATTATTAAATTTTAGGTATCTCGTCTAATCTAATTCTCCCTTGCTTGGGGTTAATATAGTTAGATACACACTCAGAAAGGTGCTATCCTTTACTTTTCATATATAGCTATAGCAAGGCAGGCTGAATCACCTTGTGGAAGAGCCTATCACTCTGCAGGTGTTACCTGAATTACTTAGAGGAGATGGTTGACTTCTAGCCCTGTCAAAAAGGCATTTCAGCTTAATCTGGTTATGCACTTTCTACTTCTTGTGGTGTCTTTAACTGCCCAGTTCCCAATTCATAATGATTTTTTCTTCTGAAGGAAAAAATACCATAGAATGTGCAAATACTGCAAAAGTAGAAGTTCTGTGGCAATTTTCCCCCTCTGAAAATAGTTCTTTGCTCTATAATTACTCCTTTTAGCACTAACTCATCCAGTAACAGCTTAGCTTAGAGGCATGGGTACTGAGATTGCCTTGTTTCCCCACCTGAGGCAGCCCCTAAAAGGTTACAAGGATTCAGGGCTTTGGCATCTCATGGTGCTTCGGGTTAACTGCAAGGTCAGTCAAAGCTCCCGTCTTGCAAGTCCCACAAGAATTGTCTATGCCACTTCATTTCAATGAGGCTGAGAGTTTGTGCAGTCCCAAAAGCAGTTCCGAAAACTGTGGGAAAAATAAAAAAAAAAAAAAGAGAAAGCAATAATTATAAAAAAAATGCTTTCACAATTTCTGATATTCTTGTTTTAAATTCAGGTTTTTCCTTTAAAAAGAAATTGTAGACTCCTGGCAGCCGTAATTACTGCTTTTCCTAACCCCCTTCTGGAGGAAAAAACTATGCCTGTGTCCATGAATCAGAGATAGAGGACATGAAGCAGGGAAGAGTTAAGCAACTTACTAAAGCTTATACTAGAAACAAGAAGAAATAAAAAAAAAAACAAAACAAAACAAAACAAACAACCATTTCCCTTGGTTATCTGTGCTTAGACAAACTCACTACACCATTTCTGTTATCTAAGCCTGTTTCAGAGCAAAAAATGGAGACAGGCAACACTGAAAAAGTAATTCAGGGCAAGACTTTCAGCTTATGCATTGGGTTGGATATCAACTGTCCTCAGTTCAAGTCTGCATCCTGCCACCAATTCCCCTCTCTGACCTTAGGCCATTCATTTAATGACTCTGCCCCTCAGCTCCTCACATACAAAATGAGAATACTAATACAGCTTTTCTTCATACCTCAGTCTCCTTTGCCCATTCAGGCTTCAGGGTCCCCAGTACTGAGTCTGTTTCTAATTATTTTCTAAATGCATTTCAATCCTAGCCATGGAAACTACCCTTGAAACAAAAAAGTAATATTAGTAATAGTACTAGTGATAGAACTATTAAGATAGATAGATAGAATTAGAACTAGAAATAATAAGAAATAGAAATAGAAACTGAAATAGAAGTACACCTAAAATGGTTTCACTTGCAAGGTGCAGAGGTTTAGAGAAAAAAAAGAAAAGTGCAGTCCATGCAGAAGAGCTGTCATGTCACACAAATTGTCGGCTTCTCTAATATCATCAATCCCTCCTCCGCCTCACCAACTTAAATTCTCCCATGCCTCAAGGTAGATGGCTGCTGGGACTTGGCGCTCTAGATACATCCACACCGGAGATCAGTCATTTCACACTGCCAGTGGGCTTCTTTACTATTCTAATACAGAACCAATTGCACACTATGACTAATAATGTTGGCTGTATGAAAGAATTATTTATAGAGAGACTCAGAAAGGCCTCCTTGGATTTCTAGACAGGACAGTTATGATCTGGAGAGAGCAAAGCATAAAATAACTTCAGGGTCATTTCAGAATCCCATAGTCTGCAGGAGACAAGCTGACAATTGGTGCTTGAATTTGAAGCTGCAGATGTATATGCTGTGGCAAACCGTATTCTCTCGTACCCTAGAGTCCTCCATCCTCAGAAATAAAGAAGGGATATCTAATGAATGACAGCCAATACAAGCTTATGGAAAATAGTTCCTGTCAAACTAAACTGATAGCTTTTCTTTCTGATGAGATTACAAATTCAGTCAATAAAGATAGCAGCATTCAAGCAATAGGTATCTGTGAGTCATCTGACTTGGTACATCAGGATATTTTGATTTTAAAACTAAAAAAAAAAAAATGCACAAAATTAATGTGGTGCACCTTAAGTGAATTAAAAACAGGCTGAAAGCCTCAAAATGCATTTATAGAGGTCACTACTGAGCAGGACTGTTTCTAGTCTGGTCACAGAGTGATCAGGTTTTTTTCTGATGCCATTTTATAAGTGTTCTATCTGAACACAAAGATCACCTAAACCTTGGTATTCAGCCAATTGGTAATGAGATGGAGGTTCAGTGGATGATAAATAAAATAAGAGGACAGATCCTTTACATTGTGTGACCAGTGGATCAGCCATATTTAGACAAATGAGGTACATTTTATTATAACAAGAGAAAAAATATACTTCAGGATATGACTGTATTTACAAGGCAGAGTGTATATTCTGACAGCTGGTGACTGAAAACCACTTGTCTTCATGATATATAACAACTAAAGATGATTTTGTCAGGATAAAGGTTTACAAAGAGCTAATGTTATTTTAATGCATAGACATAAAGCTTTTAAATAAGAAGAGGTTGTTTTTATTCTAGTACAGTTACTGCTTCTGTTTTTGATGTCTGCGGTTCAAGAAGTTGTTTAGAATTTTGTAAAGGGTTCACAAAGGAAACACAAACAGAGGAATCGATTTGTCTAGCAAAAAAAAAAAAAGCTGGTATTTAAAGCAGCTGAAAATTTAGAGAACAGTGTAAACTGGTCATCCAAGCTTTCTCTGTGGCCACCAATGACTATGTGAAAAGATGGCCCACCTTGCATCTCCTACTTTTGTCTTAGTCTTACAGTGGAATAAAACGCCTCTGAAATTGCTGATCTTATGACATGGTCAGAGTCTAAAAATGCCTGTAGGTAAAACAGAATTTTGAAAATAGCATTTTTATTGCATAGACAAAATACAGAAGCTAGGCAAATTCAGAGTGGAAATGCTGGGATGTTAAAAGAGGGGATATCAACAAATAGTTTTGTGATTGTGGGAGATCTTTGCTGCAATTTTTGACTAGAAGAATAAATGCTTTTTTTGAAAAATGTCCTTCTCTCCTTTGGAAACACTCTCCAGAGGTCTCTGAAGTCTTCTTTGCACTCATCATCAACCTTGACAGAAGACCGCAATGTGATCCCTGGAGAGAGTCTAGGAAAGGAAGCAGGGCAGCAAGGAGCACTTCTGATACCACTTTCCAGTCCTCTTTATCTACGCAGGGCAACTCCAACTAACACTAATACTAAGAAGATTCCCACATAATTAAGTCCTTCCTGCCTGATTATGTCATCTTACAAAGCTTTGCTAAGCAATCTTTGAAAGCTCAGAATGATTTATGAGGAAGATAAGCATGTTTTCCTCATGAATCTTTGCACTTGCTCCTCACAGTGTTCCCCTCATTGCGAGAAATGTTTTCAGTGAAGTGCTCAGTGCTGTCTCTGAAGAAATGATAAGTAATGAATGTAGCAGTAGCCACCTGTGTCTTTTGGGCTGTCTCCAAAGGCCATACAAGTCAATTCTCTGGACATACAGGTTTAGACAAGGTCTGAAAAATAAATGTGGTGAATATATTGCTTATGTTTATACAAGCTCTTGTGATAAATGACTCACTTTGCAGTTTTTTTAATTTTATTGAATAGAGATAAGCAAACAGCGCTGGGTGCGCGGGGA